>JAPYZP010000954.1:0-28221 GCA_030522985.1 Torymus sinensis | reverse complement strand
TGCATTTATCTATTCTTTACGGCTGTAAGTATGTTCCCTATCAAAGGCAGCCTGTAAAAAATTGTTCCCTTTTTTCTGTCACGAGCTCCCGGTCTATAAATGCTTTGGGTGAAAATGGTGAGAAAGGCTTTAAAGTATACTATCAAGAAAAAATTAGGAACGTCCCATATGTGATATTGGCTTTGTAGGGTGCAGAAGCATAAAATGTGCGTTTTGGCCAAATTATCTGACACCTTACCTAATCCGGTCAATATTGACAAAAATAGTACAAGAAAACTCATTAACTATAAAAATTAATAAAATTTATCTTTTTAAATATATAAAAAACTTTATTTAATTATTCACTAATATGAATAGTTAATTCCAAGTATAAAGGAAATAAAGGAATTCATTTTTCATGATAATGCATTTTATAAATGATTTTGGAATTCTATATGGGAATTTTTGCTTTAATTACAGAAAAAATTCATTTTGATCAGTGAAATTGACTATTGCTAATCATATTTTTAAAGTTTCTTCTGAGAAAAAAGACACATAAATGAATTCGTGAAAGTAACACGAATTTCATACCACATATTTATTGGATCACATCTTATCTTTACAAATTGGCTGAATTAGATGAATTATAGACGCAAAAGTCTTTTACTTTTATAAACATGAAAAAAAATTATTTTAAATATTTCTTTTATACTAATTTCAAGGAAAAAACCTCACGTTTTTGCCCATATCACTTTCAATTGGATTTTTAGCTTATATTTCGACTACAAATGAAAACTTATTTTACTTTATAAGAGAGGCTCGACTCGTTGAAATTTGGTAATAGAAACTTCCGTAAATTGTTGTGATCATTCTTAATTAAAAATGATTTATAAGGTGTATTTATCATATTTGGAAGCTACAGCGACATTGGTTATTTTAAGCTTTCAAATAAATGAAAATAGCGAACTAGAATTACCCCGAGTTATATACCTTATATATAATATGTATAAACTTGAAATATATTATAGTGATTCGAAGTTTTTGAAAATTTCTTATAGCATTCCGTATACGAAAATGATATAGAAGAGTACATATAAAAATTTTATGTACTGATAACTTGTATTTTCAATATTTGTATATTTAGTTCTTTCATTTTGATATCTTCGAGATCATTGATATAAAATAAAATTTAAAGCAAAGAAAAACAAGTAGTTACGTACCATTAAAAAAAATGATTTGCCCTCAACTCTAAAATTGCGGAATAAAAATCTACTAACACAATGTAACCCCCATTGACAATTAAATATTTCGCATCGAACACTACAAAATGTGAACGATTTCGCTAACATACCAACATACCGATAATCGTACAATATAATCCTATCTTTAAAACATTTCTCTCATTCTCTATATAACTATAAAAAAACACCCCGCAAGCGCACCTCGACCCAATTACCGGCCAGAGAGCCTCGCGCGGCGCGACCCTAAAAGCAATCCGGCCGACCGCACGCGAATTAAGCTCAATCAAATTCTAAAACAGTCCGCGCTCTCTCGCACACATCTCTCTCTCGCTATTATGCTCGCACGCACGTCGCCGATAGAGAAAGAAAAGCCATACACTCGCGCATAAATTACCGATAAACACCGTAATTCTTTCTCCCGCGTCGTGAGAGAGAGGCAGAGGGAAGATCGATGCTTCTACCACTCGTGTGCTCGCCTTTTCCTTCCCCCCATATATGCCCGCTCTTCTTCTCCGTTCGCCCGCGCTCGTATATAGCGTGTTTATGCAAGGGTGGGTGGCGCAGCCGGCGTTACACAGTACAGCGAGTCGCGCGTGCGAGCCTCCGAGATTTTTAGTTCGCCGCCGGCGCTCGCCCGCGCGACTCGCGGTTTTCTATATTCCGTTATATACTTGCTTACGTGTTGCGCGTGTGTGAGTGCACTGAGAGAAGGATTTATTTATACTTAAGATATATATGTTAAATATTAAAATAGTTGATTTTGGCGAAATATGGAAATGTCTTACTATAAAGATGCGCATATATTAATAGTTAATATATTTTTAATATATTTTCTTGTTAAATATAAATAAATCCTTCTCTCAGTGTGTATATGTAGATAGGAAACAGATGATTTTTTTAAGGAAAATTTGGGGCGGGAAGTGATATGCATATACGGTGTGTGCGGGTTGTGAAGATAGCGGCGGTGCGGTGATTAAAACCGACCGCTTCGATTTTTGCAGCGGGAGGCACAGTTTGGAAAGGGAAGAGTCTTAAGTGCGGTGTGTGAAAAAAAATCTTGGTATCCTTCGCATGTGAAGTAGAGGAGAATTGAGGTGGTTAAAAATTTGAATTTGGCGAAAAAAATATTGCGACAAGGGGATGAAAAGATGTTTTAGTGCATTATTACTTCGGTATTACAAACTTATTTTAGGTAGATATAAAAAGGTCGAGATAACAATGATTATAACTCAACAACTTTTATAATTAAAAGTACGTTAAACAGACCAACTTTAAAGAGTAAACTAAAAAGACGAATGAAAATAAAATAAGCCGGGCCGAAAATAAACAAAGAAACCCGAGGCAGGTGAACAATAAGAAAGATGCTCTCTCGATAGGGGAGGGCCCCAATTCAATGCCGACACTAAAATATCGACTTCCTTATCGGACGTAAAACTTGGTCAGCGCACATTACCCTACACGTACCACCCGCGCAGACACACACACACACACACACACAACACGTTATATACACTTACTAACCCTTCTCGCCTGGGCCGTTAAAGAAGAAGACGGCGGTCGGGTGGCGGCGGCGGAGGTAACAGAGCCTCGTCGGACAGCGAGCTAGCAGGAGGAGGCGGCGGCGGGGGCGCGGGCCAGCAGAAATGGTTCTTCCACGAGGGCCTGGACGTGGACCAGCTGGCGCGCTACCGTCGCAGGCGGTGCGCGGGCCAGCCGCGCGATCATCTCGGGCCGACCGGCACGGAGGAGGAGGAGGATCAGCAGCAGGAGGAGGCGGCCGAGGAGGACGAGGCGGCGCCTCGGCAGCAGCGCGCCGGACTCGTCACCGAGTACAGGCTCGCCTTTCAGTCCGCCAGCAGCGACGATATCTTCCGAGCTAGTCAGGTGAGATTGTTCTTTTTCTTTTTCTTTTTTACCTAAATATGGGTGTAATGCTGAGAAATCGAAGACATTTAAGAGAAAAGACAAATTATAGCTGCGGCTGGTTTATTTATTAGTGGCGCGAAAACTATCCTATAATTTATCTTTATACTATACTAAGAAATCATTTCCACTAAAAATAATAAAAAGTAGAATAATGATTATGCTTACAGAGTTTAAAAAAAAAATTTTTAGCAGCTTTATATTTACAATTAAATTCAATGTAATTAATTTTTTATCATTATTTCATCTTGTTATTATATAATATAATTATTACGTGTCCATGTATTAATCTTGGTTAAAATAAGCGTAGCATTAAGCGTAAAGTGTTTCAGTCAACATGATACTAAATCAGATTAGAATAATTGAAAATTATATGAAATACTTTTTTTTTCATTATAAAAATGAATTTTATATTTACACAAATAGGTATACTAAATATGGATCTACAAGTAAAAATGAAAAAACATAAAATGGCTTATAAAAATAAATACTACATTTAATTGGGTCGTGCTCATGCTTCAGAGTCACGCAAGTGATTTACATATTACATATGTACGAAATTAAGAATTTCGTGAGCTCTACGTCCCCGATTCATCTCGAGTTCCTGGTAACGGTTGAAAAGTTAAATAAAAATAAATCATTCCCCCGTTATTTTTGAATTTAGATTTAATATCTCCAAAATGTACAAAAACTTTGTAAAGATCGAGATTGAATATTATTTGGTTTTAACGTTGCTTCAATTTCAACAGGACCTTTTATCGCCAATTAGAAGAAAACGCCACGTAGGTGATAGTTCATCCGAGCAAAAAAAGACAGACGACAATTCCGTTGGGAATTCACGGGCTTCCGGCAACGTTCCATTGCTTACCTTAAATAATAATCAAGATACCGGGAGAGACGAAGAGTGGATGAAAATTATGGAAATGGGAACGGACAATGTTAAGAGGCCACCGATGATTAGACGGTGAGGCCGTAATTTTATGCGCTTAAGATTAAAGTAGTTAAGCTTCACGCAGTCAATTTTTCGCGACCGGTGTTAATTGCCTTCTTATTATTTTCAAAGATAAATGCAGAACTGCAGAAATGTAAATTTTGACTCACGTATATATTAGTAGTAGTAAGTGCATTTTCACAATACTTTGCATAAACTCGTTTGCCTGACTGCTGCTTTAATTTTTTTTTTCGTGCAATGAAAAACGAACCCTTCTTTTATTTAATATTTTGAACCACAAGCTAGTTATAAGTTATGGAAATACAAAAGATTAATTATTTTATGCTAGTGGCACAAATTTTACTTTCAAATGAATGTCGTGTTTTGATGTATTAGCTGTTCATAAAATAAAGGAAAAATGTTTATTTTCATTGAAAAATACAGTACAATAATTAAATTTGCTAAACAAAATTTATTAACGAAAAATTATAATAAAATTACGTAACATGGTAATATAGTTTTGTGTGTATTTTAAAAAGATGCTGCAGTGAAATTAAAGATTATATAGAATTATCATTTGTATTTTAATAAACTGTATATTTCTACAAGTTAACAATGTTGTATAAATAGATTTTTTTTAGAAATGACTGCATGTTTCGCACTAATAAATATTGAGATATAGATTAGAATAATATTTCACTTATGGCTAAAAAGGATTCTATACTTACCACTATATACCACTTACAACTTTAAAAATGATATAAATATCTACACCAAGGATCGATGAACATTTTCGTCATACAATACCCATCAATTTATCGATTATTTTATCGATCAGTTGAATACCAAAATGAAAGTTCCAAAAAATATAGCTCGCGTAACCACAACAACAACTAATTTCGACACTTTCCATCAACCGCACTATATATATATCCGCAGGCCCACGACCCTACGCAACGAGGGCGAGTTCAGCAGGAGCACGGAGTACGGCACGTACGTGGCCCACCCGGGCCACCAGCGCACGGAGCTGCGTCGTCGCGGCACCTCGCTACGCATGGAGGGCGACTTCGACTCGCGCACCGAGAAGGACGACAAGTACGTCGAGTGGCCCGCGGAGGCCTGTCGCAGGCCCGAGTTGGCGCGACTGCCGTCGCAGCTGCGCCTCGAGGGCGAGCTCGAGACCAGCACCGAGAGCCACGACAAGTACGTGCCGTTCGTGGGCGCGCGACGACCCGATATTCTACGGCAGCCCGCGCACCTCAAGCTCGAGGGCGACTCCAACTGGATGCCGGAGTATACCGATGTCTTCAGGGAGTTCGATTGCGTTGGTGAGGAAAAGACATTTTTATTTTTCAGAAGCGTTCAAGGGTTAGTGTTTCGCGATAAAATTGAAATGTAATTAAAATCATTTTCGCATACACTATTATGTCTTTCAATTTAATTCTCTTACATATTCTTATTATTCGAGTTTATAATATTTCGATGGAATCTGCATTGTTGTTTAAATTTATTGTAAGTTGAAGTATTGAAAATTATTTCTCATTCCAGGTCGTCAAGCAGCGAAAAAGCCGGAGGGTAATTTAAAGACGGGTGGTGGATTTTTTGACAAAACCGAGTCGAAGGACTACCTAACGAATCCGCGGGACAAAGAGTTCGAACTGATGGAGGAATTGGCGAAGGATGTGCAGGACGAAGAGGAGCGAAAGAAGAAGGAGGAGGAGGAAGAGGAGGAAAGAAAGAGACTGCAAAGGGAGGAAGAGATGAAGATGCTCGTTTCGAAATTGGAGGACTTGAAGAACCCTCTTGAGGTTCCAGAGTACAAGGACGCGTATAAGGTATGAAAATTAAAAAAATAAACGGAATTCGGATGCTTTTATGAAATCAAAGAGAGCTGTTTGGTATTATTTACTGTGCTATAAGTTTTGGTTTTGTGAATAAACGATAAAAGGAGAATGTCAAAAGATGAACAGGCAGTAGAGGAATGCAGACGATCGTACCAAACAAATCCTATTGAATAGAGTTACTCAAAATATGAAGAAAAAAAATTTAATCTGTAGAAAATAAGGGAAAGTTGAAATAAATAAGGATGAAGCTTGCTAAGATAAGTAGAAAAATCGAGATTTCATGCGACATTCAGCAGTAAAAATTGTAAAAAATAACTTTTCAAGTATTTCCCCATGCTCTTATGAGCTTTATATACATTCCTTATTGATATTTACCGAGGACATTTGTGGGCATCCTCCTTTGTAAATAAGTATATAAGAAAAGAAAATATATTTGAAAAAAAGATGAATTCGTGAAAGAAGATTCATAATAAGTAGAATTGTTATTAGATTTTCTGAGAATCTCGGCAATGCCGAATGATAATCGTTAGACACCAACTTCTATTGCAAAATTCTATACACTATACGTAGTCATTGTTAATGAATAATTTGTATGACATCAGCACGTTTATACGTTTACATAAAAACCTCGTCCAAAAATCCTAACCAAACGTTCATCCTCCCCCGCAGGATTTCCCGCGCGAGCGGCCGCGTCTGATGAAGCCGGAGGACGAGATCGGCCGGGCCGACGGCTCGAAAGTGTCGAACGCCTCGCCGAGCCACGCGCGCTTCAAGACGAAGATCGACCAGGATCCCGAGTACAAGTCCATCTACCTGCACGATCACAATCGCGGCCAGCCGACCGTCTACCACAGGCCGCCGATGTCCCTCCGCTCGTCCAGCCGTAGCAGCAGCCTCGCCAGGGCGCCCCCGGCCGACAACAACAACTACTACAGGAGGGACTCCAGGAGGTTCGAGCCGCCGACGAGCGAGATCAGGTCGCAGTACGTCAACTACGGGCATATACCGCGCGTCGAGACTCTCAGGATGCCCGCGAATCTGAGGTGAGCGAGATGGAATTTGGGTGGGCGAGTGTCGTATTGAGTAGAAAATTATATATATTGCATATATCTCTGTGTTGGTGTATTTTTGTATTGAAAATTTGAACCGTAACGAAAGTATATATATACGAGTATCATCTTTTTTCATCACTCATCATCAACCTTGTATTATACATTTTATTGCAAAATGGATGTTTGTATTGCTCTTTAACCAAGTATTTATGGGGTTTTCCACAATTAAAACACCTTAGATTGAACCTTCCGCTACATTTGCATGCTTTATGTATAGAATTAAAATATTGTCATATTTAATTACTTCTTCAGGTAGATTAGATTAGATAGTTTTCTATAATTACATCGTTTACGTAAATATCCGTTTAAATGATTTTTGTAGATACTATACTTGCATTATATTGTAATTAAAATTATATTTATACACTCAGAAAAATTATATAGAAAAAATTACTTTATATAATATATACACCGAGAAAAAATTTTTGGAAAAATTACTATATGCTGTCTTGTAAAGCTACCACATGAGACTGTAAAGAGTAAAGACCCAAAAGAGTCCTATATTTTTACAGTCTGTGGTAGCTTTCCGAGGCAGTATACTAATTTTTACAAAACTATTAATAATTTTGACTAAACTTTTTTTCTCAGTGTAGTAACGTCGAGACATACTTGCAATATCATAATAATTACTATGTTTTATTATAGTAAAAATTCCTATGTGTTTAGAAATTTTTAGTATATTACATAGGAATTGTTACTATAAAACATGGTAATTATTTTGATATTGCAAGTATGTCTCGACGTTATTATGTATTATAGTAATTTTTATTATATCACACCTGCTTTTCCTAAAAAATAATGTTTAAATTTTATGAAATAGGTGTTAGATATTTGTTAAGGTATTAGATACTTTTATGTAAAACATTTAGTATGAATTCGCGCATACATTTAACAGTTGATGACCCCCACAGAATTTATCGATAGTTCGATAAAATAATCGATTCATACAACAAAAATTCCACTTGCTTTAGAAACGTTCATTTTGGAACTAAAAAGACTAAAATAATTGTCCCGAATTCCCGAGTACTATATCCTCCTGCACCACTCGACACACTCCGGCCCTCACTCATCACAGACTAGCGCACTACACCACTGTGATGCACAGGCTCGAGGGCAATATCGACCTGGATCCGGAGTATCGCACCGCGTATCGCGAGCCTCATCATCATCATCGTAACTCGAGCGTCAGGCGACCCGGCCCCGAGAACAACTACTGGCTGAACAGCGATGTGGGCGATCAGTTCGGGGCGGTGAACGCGGCCGACGAGCAGGACGCCTTTCAGGTGCTGCACACGCGCGTCCACGAGGAGAGCGTCGTCGGCAAGCCGCCGCCCGGCAGCAGAAGGTGAGAGAAAATGTAAGACATGTGGTAGAGCGCACAACTGTGCAGTTATGGGAATTGTACGGTGCAAGGTTGATGATGGTGAAAGAGAGATGTAGGGTGAAGCGTAGTTGAAAGTTTGTATTTTTGTATAGTGGTAACCCCGCGATGTAAATGGAAAATGTATATAAATCCAGTACAAAAGTGTTTATAAACGTAAATAAATGTAAATAAATGTGGCAATTGGAATATTTTTTACACTTTTATATACTATAAAAGTACTATAATTATAATATAGATTTATAAACATTTTTTTTACATTTATATACATTTTCATGATAATATAGTTTTGTGAGAAGTTTAGAAAAAAATTGTTTACATTTATATACATTTATATACACTTTATACATACATCTTTTTACATTTTCTTAATTTTCGCTATATAAGACATATAATTTACATGTTTTACGAAAACGTATATAAATTAAAAAAACGCTATGTCAAAGCAGAACATATATCACAGCTACGTGTTTTGAAACTTATTCTCTGAATCAATATACTTTACATCTGACGTACGTTTAGCAAGAGCCTTAAAAAAAAGGTTTACATTATTAAATTTCATCATTTATGACATCTATATGAAATATATAATTTTATAAATAAACATCAATTTCTGTAATAAAACGTAAATAAATAAAATTCATGTTCCAATTACAATCTTTACATACACATATTTAAATTTATATACGTTTTATTACAGAAATTTACACTTTTTTACATTTATATACATTAATATTGTATGTAATCATTGATAAATGGTAAAAGTGGGAAAGGAATTCTATAAACGAATACTTTCAAATTTATAATAGAATGAAATTCATATTATTTTTAGTAAGAAAACGACATTACGTTTAGTTTAAGCATGACATAAATTTTTCACAACACCAATATTACAAAAATCTTGTTTTATATTTATGCTTTAATATATTTTAAAAAATATTGATAATATTTTATAACTTTATATAATTGAAAAAAAATTAGTTTTACATCCTAAAGCGAAAATGGTTTTTGTAAAGAACTGTTAGAACCTCTGTAAATAACTATTTGTAACTATTATAAACATTAATTGAGTTGATTTGAGACATTAATAACAGTTATTAGCAGCCATTAACAGTTTTTAACAGCTATTTGCAGTTTCTAACAGTTATTAACAGTTATCAGCAGTTTATAAAAGTTTATAACAATTTATAATAGTTATTTTCAATTTCGGTATACAATAATAATAATTGAAAAAAATAACTGCTAATAACTTTTATAAACTAGAAATAACTGTTGTAAATTGTTACTGTAAATAACTGCTACTAGTACTTTCGTTTCTACAGTGATTATATAACGAACTGATAAAAATCTGTTAGAAACTGTTAATAACTTTTAATCATTGTTATTATACGTATATCTCAAACCAAACTGTTTATAACATTTATCGCTATAGGTCAATCTTAGTTCTTTCTATTTTTATGACATAAAAATTTGAGCCATGAAAAAGTCATTCCGAATGACGATGTAAATAAGCAGCAAAATAAATAATTGATGTATTTCATAAGAGTATAACACTAAAAAATTAAGATCAAAACTATATATTTTAACAGATGAAAGTCAAATTGGGACCATTTTCGGGCGTCGGCACTAGAAAAGCTCATAAGGACATGTGTTTCCGTGGTGTAGTGGTTATCACATCCGCCTAACACGCGGAAGGTCCCCGGTTCGATCCCGGGCGGAAACATATTTTTTGAATTTTTTTACTAAAAATTTATTTTTTTTTATGAAGACGTTCTCATAAATATAATCCACGTATTTAAAAATATTTTGCAAATTTTTGTCAAAAATTTATTGTTTTTGTGATGAATTAATCAAACCATACGGTAACATTCAAATAGCTCGTTTTCGCGTCTTATGTAACATTGTAATAGTTGGAATCTAAACATGTGACATTCAAATGACTAAACTTGTCTTTTGGTATAATTAAATTGTTTAAACAAAATACTGAAAATCCTTCTATCATTTTTTACCAATTTATATATCTCAATTAAATGTTCTCACTTTTTGTCTTCAAATTTCTAAAATAATCACTATGATCTTATATACGTAATGAATTACAAAACAATGACTGATATAAACAATTACAAATATTCATACAATGTTTAAAAAAAAGTAACTGATTAGGCAGCTTCTGAAACCTTTTTAATAAACATCCTCAACGATAATTGTAAAATGTAAAAAAATATAAAAAATCTTACACAAAGATAACAAAATGTAAGAAACTACCGCGTTATGCCTTTTTAACGCTTTCTATGAAGTGTTGTTTTTTTTACCATTTGTATTATTTACACTTTCTCAGGGTTAGCTATCTTTTCTTAATTTTCACTTTTAAAACATGTATACGATGGATTTTTTCTGTAACACCAGAAAATTATATAAAAAAGTAAGTAAACAAAAAATGTAAAATTTTATAAATTATTTCATTTTTTTACATATACTTTAATGTTTTCATACTTTTTATATAGGCTTCTCTTTGTTTACAATTTAATATATTTTTTTTCTATTTTTCTACATTTGGTTATACTTATTTTTTCAGATTAAATATTCCGCCAATTCCGAAAAATTATTGTGTATGGTTCAGAAATCATTCTTTTTCTTACGTTTAAACCTGTAAGAACAAGAAAGAAAATGTAAAATTTGTAAGAACATTCTCTCTTCTCTTCTAATATTCTACTTTTCCATTTTTGTAAGGGGTTTAAAATATTTCATATATATAAATACGTATCCATAAATACGTCCATACCAAATTGTAATAAGATACAGTACATAATATAAGTGTATGAATAAAAAACGTGAGTAAGTTTTAAATCTTGAAGAGCAATCATTCAAATTTTTCACTACAACTGCATTCTCTTCCCTCTTCTCCATTCCAATCTATAAAGCATTTACGTCGACATGTACACCATGGGAATTCCAGGTCTTCCAGACATCCGGACATCACGCTGACGGCTGATCGATCGGCGGCGGCGGCGCCGTTAACGCAGCCGCGCCACAACCGTTCGCCCAGTCCCTCGACGACGTATCGGCTGCAGGTGAGCCACGCGGACGATGAGCCTCGGGGATTCGCGCGCCGCCGGCGCTCACCCGTTCAGAACCTGAATGTCCATCCGTCTTCCGATCGCAGTCCCTCGCCCATGCAAACAGTAATAAGTGTTTTATTTCGATGTCGTGGGTGTTATCGGGGGGCTATGATTATTGGGTGTTATTGTTAGAAAAGGGAAGAGAAACTGGATAATTTTTAGATTTTTTTTAAGTGTTTTAATAAATTTTCAGGATGAAATCCATTGAATTTTTTTTTTAATTTTTAGCAAAAATTGATAAAATAATTATACAGTACGTAATTATTATATAATATGTGCATAGGCCTCAAAGTTAATAAGGGGATATAAAATACGAGCGTTAAATCTTAACTGTCTAACGTTGAGCCGAGTTGGGACATTTTCACGCGCCGAGCTAAGATGGGGGGTATGTTCCGAAATAAAAAATTTGTTCAACCTTGGTAACGTTGCATTCTACTAACCCAATGGGTGCGTTTCATTGGTACGATTTCAAATGTTTTCAAACGCGCCCATTGGCTCAGTGGAATTCAACGTTGCCACAGTTGAAACAAATTTTTTCATATATTTAATTTCGGAACAGAGCCGGGGCGTTTTCACGCGTCAAGCTGAGATTAGAATGTTCTTACGCGCCGAGCTGAGATTAAGAAGTATCCAAAAAAGCAATAATTTTTTTTGGGAGCACACCTACTACATGGCATTTTTTCGGTTCTTTAGGTGTTCCAAAACATGAGGAAAAGTGTGAAGACACTTTATACGTTGTCAAACTTATTTGCTGTCCAAATCAATCTCGAATATTTTATGCGATTTTTGTTCCTCTTCTTCAAACCTTAGTTATTTAGATAAGGACCGATCGATTCAAATTTTCAAAAAAGAAATAAAAACTAGAAAAAAGAGCTTTAATTTACTTTTTAGACCGATAAAAAATGTTCGTTCCTTCAAAAGTTATAGCAGTTTAAAGTTTAGCGTCGAAATGGCACAAAAATACGTTTAAGGTTGTTATGGCTACTCAATCGGTGCCAATTTAAAGAATTTTTTACTATAACTGTTACGCATCGCATGACATAAGTGACAATATAAATTAAAGCAAAGGGTATTGAAATAACGAAAAAAATTTTTTTAGCAAAATGTAATTATACTTATATTATTCTTTTAAAATTAATTACCGGCACCTAGAAAATTATCAAAACCTGCAAAGTTACATTCAATTGTTTCTAAAAGACTTACACATACTTATAAACAATTGAATGTATCTTTGCAGGTTTTGATAATTTTTTATTTTTTATGCTTATATTTACCTCCCCCTGAAATCGAACAAGGAACCAAATGATCGTTTCCAAATCAAAATTGGATAAAACGTAAAAAAGATTAACCTCCGTTGTTGAATTTTCTTTTAGGTGCCGGTAATTAATGCTAAAAGTAATTAAATTTTGCTAAAAAAAATATTTTTCGTTATTTCATGACCTCTTGCTTCAATCAATATTATCACTTATATCATGGGATGCGTAAAAGTTATAGCAAAAAATTCATTAAATTAATACCGATTGGGTAGCCATAACAACGATTTTCATCGATTTACGTATTTGTATGCCATTTCCACGCTAAACTGCTATAACTTTTGAAGGAACGAATATTTTTTATCTTTCAAAAAAGAAACTTAAAGTTCTTTCTTTCTAGTTTTCATTTCTTTTTTGAAAAATTGTGTAGGACGTTTCTGGACTTAAATGGCAGAGGTTTAAAGTGGAGGAAAAAATAGCATAAAATATTCGAGATTAATTTGGACAGCAAAAAAGTTTCGCAATCAAAATCATGTACACGAATTTACTCATATTCTTGAACACCTAAAGAATCGAAAAAATGCCGCATGGTAAGCATGTGCCCCCAAAAAATTTTTTTTTTCTTTTTGGATACCTTTTTTGCCCAAAAATCTGTAGAATTGCAGATATATGTTAATAAAGCGTTATTATTGTAATTTTCTGATAAAAAGGCAGGATGATAATATAACATAAAATCCACTCAAATTCGTATAACAATCGTCAAAATGCACTAATTTAGATGTATCATTACACCCGTAAATGGCGCCCCCTTAACCTCATCACAATTTATTCAATCATAACATAACACTAAATGAAAATTCTTTGCAAACCATCCGAAAATCATATTCCAGATGGCAGAGCGCCCGTATTCGCCGAGTTTCGCCAGGGACAACTCAGCCGTCATGCGGCAGCAGCAGCAAGCTTTCGTGGTGCTGGACAACCGGGAAGCCGAGGAGATGCCGCGACGAAGGCGACCCGACCGTAACTACGACCCGATGGAAAGTCTGTCGGGGATGCGCGCCGGCAACGGGAACGCGGTGAGGCCGCGGAACAGGTCACCGTCCAACTGGATGCCGCCTTGGTACGACAGTAGCACCAGCACCATTTGAGTCGACGAAAATGTCTTTTAGTTTCGGAATTATACCTATCTCGACGAAGAAATGACGGATGCCTTATTAGTGTAAATGAAATACGAATATTCGTCATATGATAAATCGAGTTGAAGCAGTATGAAGTCGAAGACTTTTTATTATCTTTTATTAGACTTTCGATTTGCATCGGCATTATACTTATGTGAAAGAATAATTTTTAGAGATTATTCTCGCAAGTGATTTAGGTTCGATTTTATTCATGGTTACACTTTTCAAGTTACACTTTAAAACTAATCTCCGTTTTTACAAATATCATAAGATTGTGGAAGAATTGAAAATTTAGATACATTTATATCTGGTTCAGTTGAAATGACAACTGAACTGAATATAAAAAATAATTTTTCGGGTTATTAATCAGGTAGTTATCATTAAAATTTGTTTCGCATAATATGTATATTCTTCAAAATATATTAAAATTTAATATTTTCGAATCAATATAAAATAACGTATTTTGTTATTGCGGTTTTTTCATAGTTTTCGAATCATTAATACTGCCACAAAATATATTTGGAATTATAGAAAATTTTCACTTTATAGCAAAATATAGAATTAAATTAAGTTTACATGGTAATTTATATCTAAGAATTAAAAGTAAGATTAGCGATTTTATAAAGAGAATTATATCAATAGTTAGAAATATTCGTTCTAAAAGGGTTGTTAATAATGGTAATTTATTTTTATAATTATTTATTTATATAATAACTTGTTTAAAGATTTATAATATGTTATCTTTGTTTTCATTACACATATAAACAAGTTTACGTATGTGTTCAAATTATTTTTATCCTGTTTAGTATAAAATTACTCAAATAATAATGCTATATTTAACTTATATCTTTTTTATCGCCTATAAGTAATGAACTACATAGTAATACATATCATTACTATAAAGGTAGAATATTCTTTACATATGTAAAATAAATACTTAAATGAGCGAAAAAACGATACTTTCACATAAAAGCAATAAATAGGACAATTTGTAATTACCTGCCAATATAAACGTTCGTATACCGCAATACTCAGGTACTGTGAAAAATTTGCAAAGTGAATTTTTAAGAATTGTTTACGATAAACTGTACTGCCGACTGAAAATAATATCAACGAATCGTTACAACTGTACATTGTTAATTATATTGTAGTTCTTCCAAATCACACATCCGAAAACAATTTTCAAACAATTAGTAAAAATATTAGTTAAGTTCAAAGTCATGTATAGCCATAACATGTTTATTAAAAAATCCATATATAAGAATTGTTGATTTGTAAAAGTTTATACGTTACTTTTTCATAATTGTACGAACATAAATTGTTTTTCTATACCGTGTTCAAATCAAACATATATTTGTTTCAATCATATTATTCTGCGTTTATCACATACCAAATACTTGTAACATAATTTTGTAGAAAATGGATGATAAATAAAAATAAGAGATTATGACGATATTTAGATACTTTAGTTCATTTCCACCCATTTTACCACACACGAAAAATGATTAAACTATTACAGATAAATAATAAACAAAGTTTTATTTAGCTTCAATATAATATGTCAATCTTTATATTAAATCTAAGTTTCAGCATTGGAAGGTTTCACTAAGTGCAAAGTGATCGATATTTTCAATAACGATTACGACTGAAGAATATAATTTCTAGACGATTATAAATATTTACGTTTTTTTTTCTTGCTCGTTACAGAAAAAGTATAACTTACGTGAATGAATGTAATAGTTTTCCAGATTCATTATTGTCAAAAAGTCAACAACGTGTTAATGTTTTTTTAATAGCTAACCAATTTATATTTTGATAACAGAAACTTTTCTGCAAAAGTAAAAGAAGTGCGGTAGTTTTGAATATTACAGAACTTTCTAATCAATACCTGTATTAGATATGCTATACCTAGGTTGGGGAGGAGAGTATATTACTGTAATATATACATTACGCATTACGTTCCCGCGAGCTTTTATGACAGCAAAACCAGCACAGCCCGCCTAATTCAAAACCTTCCCGCCGTCCTCTTCACGCATGCTCAATAAACTCTAGCCAGACCACGTGACCGCTAATCAGCTTTCCCACCGCGTGCGCGGCATGCGTGCTCCAAAAAGTAGCAGACGCAGCGAAATCCACGCGACTTTGTTGGTTAGGTCGGCAGCCAACGCGCGCGCGTGTCCGCGTCGAGTGAGAGGTGTTAGAGAGCAAGACACTTCGCGAAGGAGAAAAATCTTCGCACGGCGAAAAACAAGATTTCAGCAGGTTTTCGCACAGTGAGAGAAAAATGTCAGACGCACAGGCGGCTGTAGTGGACGGCGAGGCAGGAGCTGGCCCGCCGAAGACGGCAAAGCAGCTCGAGAAGGAGCGCCAGAAGCTGGCGAAGCTCGAGAAATTCAAGCAGAAGCAGGATAAGAAAAGCGCTACGACAACCGGGACTGCCGATCCCAAGGATAAGGCCGAGGTGCGTTGCGTTATTTGCTGGTGGTGACATTCGCGTCGGCCGCGATTTCCTGGGTGTCCTCGCACCCATATGGCGCGTGGGTGTCCTGTGCGCGAGGTTCAAGCTGTCTCGTTGCGTCAGGCGCTGGAGTAGCGCATGCTGAGGATCTTAGTCATTGTTCGTGCGGGTGGTGTAACGGTTGTTGGATGTCGTGCAATTGATGAGGTTTAGTAGGGTAAAAGTGAATGTGCGATTCAAATTCGCATTTGATTTTAAGGTCAACTTATGTCAGTCAGCTGATGCATTGTTGACTTCTCGAATTTCATGCGAAAAAGTCTGTTACTACTGAAAATGTAGATATTCAAAGATTTAATTATATTTGACTATTGTGAGCATTGAATATAATTATTTTATTTGTTTATCTTATTTATCACTTAATTTTATTTGTTTACGACTTTATTGCAAACTATATAAAATTTTGAAATTGTGTTATAAGTGTGGTGTTACTATGTACTCCAAAATTAGGAGAAAGTAGAGCTGTCTACCTTTCACATTTCAATTATGATTGAATAGGATTGAATATGTTTTATCTGATATGAAAAGATGCTTATCTTAGAAATTAAAAAATTCAATTTTGAAAAAATAATAAAATTATTACACTTCTAGACTTTTTAGGGACATTTTTTTCTCAAAGATAAAAAAAGGTTTAAGTGTTAAATAATATTTATTAAAAATTATAAATTCTTTTTATTGTTATTAATTTAGATTTTCAATAACAAAAAAAAATACAATTTTTTTTATTGTAAACATATTTTATTGTAAACATATACATTGCAGAAAAAACCTGAAAAGAAGAAGGAAGAGAAGAAAAAAGAATCAGCTGTATATAATGCAAACACTGCACCTGGAGATAAAAAAGATGTTACCTGTCCCATGCCAGATGCCTACAGTCCACAATATGTGGAGGCTGCATGGTACTCATGGTGGGAAAAGAGTGGATTTTTCAAACCTGAATACAATGTAAGGAAAAGAAAACAATTGGTTTATTTGTGTCTGTAAATTACAAATACAAAAATAGCTTACACTTTTGAATTTTTATATTGCAGAGGAAATTATCAGAATCTAATCCTAATGGAAAATTTGTAATGGTGATTCCTCCCCCTAATGTCACTGGATACCTTCACCTTGGACATGCATTAACAAATGCTGTGGAAGATGCAATAACAAGATGGTTTGTTTAAAAAAAATTCATAACAATAAGTTAGTTATTAATTAAAGTTAGAAAATATGTTTTAATAATCTTTATTTATCATTTTAGGAATCGAATGAAAGGCCGTACAACTTTATGGAATCCAGGTTGTGATCATGCTGGTATTGCCACACAAGTTGTTGTAGAAAAGAAGTTATGGAGAGAGGAGAAAAAGACTCGTCACGATTTAGGACGTGAAGAATTTGTCAAAAAAATTTGGGAATGGAAAAATGAGTAAGTGTGTATAAATTATTTCTTGAGGTATCATAATCTTTATTTGAATATTTTAAACATTGCAATTCTTATTTGTATTTTAATTTAGAAAAGGTCACGGAATTTATGACCAGTTGAAAAAACTAGGAAGTTCATTTGATTGGGATAGGGCCTGCTTTACAATGGACCCTAAATTGTGTAAAGCTGTTACAGAAGCATTTGTTAGATTACATGATGAAGGTGTAATTTATAGAAGTAATCGTCTTGTTAATTGGTCTTGTACTTTGAAGAGTGCTATTTCAGATATTGAGGTAATAAAACTGAAATTTTGATTTATATAAATAAAGTACTATATGTACATTATTAATTTGTATTAATATTAAATCAATTAACTAGGTCGATAAAATGGAATTAACGGGTAAAACATTACTTTCCATTCCCGGTTATGACGACAAAATTGAATTTGGAGTTTTGGTGCTGTTTGCTTATGAAGTTGAAGATTCCAATGAAAAAATCACTGTAGCTACTACTCGTATTGAAACAATGCTTGGTGATACTGCTATTGCTGTTCACCCTAACGATAAACGTTATTCGCATCTAATTGGTAAACACGCTAAACATCCATTCTGTAATAGGAAACTGACTATTATAGCTGACACTTATGTTGAAATGGAATTCGGTACAGGTAAGCAACAAATCTAAACAAAATAACAAATGTTTTTTCACCATTATTGAGCAAATAATTTACTTTATATTTTGTACAGGTGCTGTAAAAATTACGCCGGCGCATGATCCTAATGATTATGAAATCGGTAAAAGACACAATTTACCGTTTATCACGATATTCGATGAGGCTGGTAACATAACTGGAGATTATGGAATATTTACGGTAAAAATTCTATTTATAATATGTCGATTAAATTAAATAATATTTTTGCTTTTCATTACACAACGTGTATTTAAACGATTTTAGGGAATGAAACGTTTCCATGCAAGGAAAGCAATAATTAAGGAACTGACAGATAAGAAATTATTTGTTGAAATTAAAGATAATCCTATGGTTGTACCTATTTGTAGTAGATCGAAAGATATAGTAGAACCATTGATCAAGCCGCAGTGGTATATTAGATGCGAAGAAATGGCTGCGAATGCAACCGAGGTTGTAAAAAGTGGAGAATTAAAAATTGTTCCCGAGCAGTTTAAGAAAACGTGGTATTACTGGATGGAGGGTATAAGGGATTGGTGCATTTCCCGACAGTTATGGTGGGGCCATCGGATTCCCGCATATTACGTTTCTGTCGATGGGGCTGACGTTGAGGTAATAGTTGTTAATATTACGCGAAATTTAGAAAGTCAACGATCCTAAAATAATTACTATTTTCAGTATACCGACGATGAGTCGTGGGTGAGCGGACGCTCTGAAGATGAAGCAAAAGAAAAGGCGGCTAAGAAGTTGGGTGTTAGCAAGGATAAAATTATACTCCAACAAGATCCGGATGTATTAGACACATGGTTTTCATCCGGTCTTTTCCCATTCTCTATTTTCGGTTGGCCTGATCAGGTAAACATTTCAACAATATTTTTAGTAGTCGTTGATAACATTTCGATTTTACGAGATATATAAGATTACTGAATTACAATTTCCAGACTGAGGAACTTAATGCTTTCTATCCTGGTACTCTACTAGAAACCGGCCACGATATCCTTTTCTTCTGGGTAGCTAGGATGGTATTTTTAGGTCAGAAATTATTAGGAAAATTACCTTTTAAGTAAGTAAAATAACTCGCTTTCAGATTAAATACTTAGAAGAACGTTTCCATATTAATTCACAATTTTTTTTTTATTTCTCTAGGGAAGTATATTTACACGCTATGGTGCGAGATGCTCATGGCCGAAAAATGAGCAAATCTTTAGGAAACGTTATCGATCCAAATGACGTAATTCGCGGAACAACTCTAGAGGTAAACTCAACCATATATTATTTCCATATGATCGCTTTCATTAAGGGAATCTCTTACTCACATACGTTATACGCAATTACCAACATTCACAGATTTTTCAAATTAATTTTTTTACATGTATTTTTTCTCTAATATTCGAGTAGAGTCATATTCTTTGAAGTCAACAAATTGTGCGTATTCTTCAATAATTTTGCAAATACGAAAGTTGATTGAGAAATATGAAAAATGAAATACAGAAATCTGTAAATGAGTAAGACCTCCCCACTTTTGCGAAATCAATCTTTACTATTTTCTGTTTTCTTTCTAAAGAACCTTCACAAACAACTGATGGAGTCAAATATGGACCCAAAGGAGCTGAAGAAAGCGATCGAGGGCCAGAAGCGCGACTATCCGCAGGGAATACCCGAGTGCGGTACGGATGCGCTGCGTTTCGCCCTCTGTGCCTACACGTCGCAGGGCCGCGACATCAACCTCGACATTCTGCGCGTGCAGGGCTACAGGTTCTTCTGCAACAAACTGTGGAACGCAGCCAGGTTCGCGCTTACCTACTTCGGCGATGGTTTCACCTACGATGAGGAGGAGGATGTAAAGGTGAGAGACCGATGAGTATTGTAGATCTTTTCTTTATCACTTGGAAGTGGGGCAAAATTAACTATTGTTTCCATATTAAGTATAAAGGTGGCTGAGCAAAAATTAAAAAAAAATATTAATATAAACGATAAATTCGTTGTTAAACAAAATTGGCTGTGGTAATGAAAAATAATTCGCGCATAAAAACATACCTGTATCTGCCTGAAAACTCTGCCCGATTCGCCTGTACATGAAATATAACCATGACACAATGCAGCGACTCGTGGAGGTGGTCGGCAAGAAAGTGGTGGGCGACCGCGAATGGTACCTGCGCACCATCAACGAGTCCTGCGTGCAGAGCTCCTTAGACGCCTACCTCGGCGACTATCCCTACCTGGACGGTTATACACCCTCGCAGCTCGACGTCAAGGTGCACGAGGCTGTCGTCACCTTGGGCTCGAGTCTCGAGCTGAAACGACTGCCGCATCTGAGGCGCTGGCAAGAGCACATGAGGAGTTTCGGGCAGGACGAGCGACTGGAGTTTCGCGCGGAAGAACGGCGCATCATGTCGTACTGCGAGATCAGGATAGGTGGCGGGGGAGAAGTTGACGAGGATACGGGCGGAATTCAGGTGACGGAGAGAAAGAGAGAGAAAGGCCGTTGATGATGGAGACCTGCTGTATTACCTGCACGAGCACTCCCCTCGATGTGCACAGTTGAACGTTTTTGTGCTCGTCACCCCGTATGCAAGAGCCCGCATTAGTTAGTTATTATTAGTTAGCAGGTTATTATGATTTTCCCGTTTTTAGATTTTAAGCTTTGACGCTTATTTTGTGTGTACTTTAAAAGTAGATCACAGCTGTTTTTATTTCGTAATTTTTGTCGGTATTATGTATATCATTCAATTGCTATCGGTTCAAAATATTGGAGCTAAATTTGGAAAGTGTCATAATTAAAATAAAATTAAAAATTTTTCCTTATCGTTATTCTTAAGTATATGCTGTAAAAAAAAAAATAGTCTAATAATTACTACAAATTAGCAATAATGACTTTCTAAAAAATGGTATATGTTAACAAGTGCTAATTCGTAAATGTTTCGAAATGAATATTTATATTTACCTTAGTATAGACACCCAGGCGGAAATGATCTTCTATAATAAAAGTTTTAAAAAGTTTATAACTGATATTTAGTAGATTATAAAGTCAAGATTTGAGACTTTTATAAAAGTTTAAAACTGTTATAAATAGTTATTTACCTTTCTTAGTTTGTTAAATCGTCGTAAAAAGTTGAATCTTTGATCAGTACAAAAAGTTAGTAACATAATAACTTTTACGAATTTTTACTAACTTGTACTAATTGAAATTAATAATTATTTGTAGTTTGGAATATCCATATTAATGAAATTTCTTTCTTACAAAAAATGAATAATTAATAAACTTTTTAAAACTAATAATAACTTTTATTATTAAATAAAAAAAGTTTATAATACATAATAACTATTTATAGATTGATTTTATGGTTATTCGCCGCGGTCCAAAAAAGTAAATAAAAGTTTATTACTTTTATAAACTTATTTTTCGATACAGTACTTATGCGTAAAATGCGATTTTACACATTCTGTAACTTTTAAAAATCGCTTTTACGTCCCCTGTATCGAAAAATATCGTTCGATGCACGTGTGAAATATGATTCTACACTCGTGCAACCTCGCTTCGCTCGAACGACAAACCTCCCACACTTGTGCTAGAATCAACACTTTCGCACTTGTATCGAAATATACTATTAGCTGTTCATAACAGAAAAAAACTATTACTAACCTTTATAAACTGTTACTATAGTCTCAAATCCTATCTTTATAAACAGTTATTAAAAGTTATAAACTTTTTTTTAAATTATAAAAAATTATATATTATTATTATATTATTTGCTAAGTTTTATTTCCGCCTGGGCAATTTAAGATTATAATTCATATACAAATTTACAATAATATATAAAACACCGTGAAATTTTCAACCTTATTTAAAAAAAAAAATGTTATTAATACGGAATTTTATTTTTTATTGTGATGGCGTTTGATATAAATTCGGTACAAAAACGTTTACAGTGTATGTTTTCTGCTACTGCATGTGTTTATCCTTTAAAGGAACAATACGTTTCGGAAACTGATAATTGTAATAAAATGTACTGAGAGTTTAAAACCATGTAAACTAAAAATGCACCAACATGGGCTACTAAGCCATCCTTTATCATATATCAAGCATGAAACATGTAATACGCCACTTTTTATGTTTATTTTTTTGGTCCATTTCAGTATTGTCTTCAATATCATATATGTTTTCTTTGTATATTATATTATATTTATTAGTAACACTTTTTTATCTGTCTACGGGAGTAATTTTCCTTTTTATAAAAATTGTTATTTTAAGAATCAAAATTGATTTTTAGCTCACTGGAAACGAGTCAAATATCGATTTGTGGATGCTCTCGCGGGTGAGTTACGCTGCGAAAATCTGCGACGGAGGTTTCGCGGAGTACGACTTCAACAGCGCTACTACCGCTTGCTACAATTTATGGCTCTACGATCTATGTGATGTATATCTGGTACGCATGGAGTATTTTTTTATTAAATCAATTGCACTTTTACCAATTTACTTTAAAATAAAATTAACTTTTTCAAATTTCTACTTTATTTTTAGGAATGCCTGAAGCCGGTTTTCCAAACTGGAACGGAATTGCAGAAGCAGGCTGCTCAACGTGTACTGTTCAAAACGCTGGACGTAGGACTAAGGCTACTGAATCCGTTCATGCCTTTCATCACAGAAGAGCTTTATCAACGGTTACCCCGTAAAAAATTAATGTACCCCAGTATTTGTGTGAGCCCGTATCCTACTGCCGCTGAGGTAGGTATTTTACAATTACTTGTGTTGTACCTTAGTTACTTTTAACAATGACTCACATAAAATTTACACTTTTAGTGTAACTGGAGGAACGAGCAGTTAGAGGCAAATATTGACTTTGCTCAAAAAATCATCAGAAGTATTAGATCGTCAAGAGGCGCTTACAACATACCAAATAAGTCGAAGACCGAAGCTTACTTCGTCTGTCACGACGCTGAGCACAAGGATAAAGTTTCCAACTTTTCGGACGTCATTGGTACGCTGGCGTATTCAATTGTTCGGTTGGAAGAGGCTCCCAGCGGTTGTGCAATCCTTACTGTTTCGGATAAACTGCAGATTCATCTGCTGTTGAAGGTAATGAGTTTTTAATTTCTTTCATAGTGCTGACGTGAAAGTGTAACACTTATCAATAATTTAATTTATGATCTGTCAGGGCTTGATTGATCCTGTCAAAGAATTGGAAAAGCTGAAAAAGAAGGAAGAGCAGTTATCATCGACAATACAAAAATTAAAGCAATCTATGTCTTCTGCGGATTATAATGTTAAAGTTCCTGCCGAAGTGCAAGTGACGGATAAAGAAAAGTTAGTCACGAGTGAAGGGGAAATGGAAAGGTTAATTGAAGCTATGGAGGCTTTGAAAACGATGTAAATCGATATCAATTTTTCTAATATAAATTATGTAAACTATTTTATTTATTAATAAAATGCCTTGGATTTTTGGAAGAAAATTAATTATTTTTTTTTACTTGTTTATTTATATGAAAGCACCTGACGAAAAAGGTTTAAGGATAAGAGAATGAAAACAAGATTTTTATTTTAAAATTTATTTGTGCCAATTTATGTATATGTATATAATATATATCTATAGAAAGATATATGTTAACAAATATATTACACATTCCCTAAAAACGTATACTCAACAAAAGAGGGGAAAAATGCGATACGAAAATGGATTTCGATATTCGAGTTTGGGCGCATGTGACTTTCAAAGAATTGAGTATTCTATACGTCCTACATCTCCTTATTTAAAATAATCGCTCTATAAGTTTTTTTTCGGTAAGCTGATGAATAACTGGTAACGATACTTAATTACAAAAATTCAATTCAAGTAAATATTGTCGATGATCGCGGGCTAGCGCGATTTCATTTATGAAATATAAAAATCAATGCTTCTGAAAAAAGTGCATCATGATATATATAAATATAATAATATATAGTCTAGTTTTACTTTTGGAATGATCATTCTTTCATTCTCGGGCTATCGTTTATTCAATATTTATTTACAGAAAGGAAGAACACAATTGCCACATTGATTTTTCTCTTTGTCGATCGATGAGTACTTATTATGCCTCTAATAAAATTTCTCATAAATAATAATATTAATAATAAAATTAATAATAATGATAATTAATAAGATATATAAATCTCGAATTTACAGATAATGATATGTCGCATTCAATCGTGAATTTACTAGACTTGTGCAGGAACTTGTGCTGTTTGGGTTCCGATTGAGCTAACGTTGTTAAATATTTCTTAATATAATGTGATTTTCATTCAAGAGTTTTGGTTAAGCTTAAACTTACTCAAGATAAAAAGTTGGAAAAACTCACAATGAAAGTCTATCAACTATAATATATTTTTGGCAATTGCAATTTTATAAAAAAATTATCACAAGTTATTTTCATTTTACAAATATACTAGTTAAAATAATTTTGATTATAACGGAAGTCATACACAGATACCAAATTCAAATAAACAATGGTAATTTATGAATCAATTCGATTAAGTAACGATTTAATAAATAATACATAATTCAAATTGTATACTTTTACTTATAAAATTGCAATTAAGAAAAGTAATTATTAATTATTAATTAATTGAATGCCCAGCACTATAATTACTGAATAGTCAAGTTTAACCCTATGAATGCAAATATTCAGTCATTTCATTGGACCGACTATTCGTTGTATTTAAAACAAGACTTTCAAGCAGGCTATGTAGTGATTCACTTGAGCTTTTAAAAACATTTACTTTCTCCAAAATAAATAGCTCTGTATCTTTCGTACGCTAGCGAAACTGTATTTGCATTGATTCAATGGACAGACAGATTCACGTTATCACAAAAATTCCAAATTATTTTCTTGAAAAATCTTAGAAAATATAATAGAGCAGCTTTCTACTTTTTCTCATTATAGGTAGATAGATATGCTTCAATGATCACGAGAGATTTAACAAAATTTTAAACACAAATGTAGCACTACATAATAAAAATAATAATAATTTAACACAAACGAACTTAGTTATAAGTTGTTATATACATATATCGACGTTCGAAAATTTAATTTTATGAAATAAGAATCGAAAGCTGCTCATTCTTGTTAAAAGCAATGATAAATTATTATTTATGTAAACATGGGAAATTGTATTTCCCTTTTAGAAATTTTATCTTTTGAATCCACTATGAACTTGTTGCACGGCTTTCTTTATTCTGTTCTAAATTTTAATTTATGTACTATCGAGAAAAGGCGCTTGGTGCATGATTGAGCCATGCAAATTCACCAAATACATACATCTTTTCCCATTCGTTCGATGCGATAAATCAGAATTTTACTATAAACGACATTATAATTTGACTTAGACGACGTCTCTACGACCCCCTGATTTAAAAATTCTCAATTGAAGAAGAATTGACTAATTACTTTTCATTCTCTTTTGTAAGGCCTATGTGATTGCAATTGCTAAATTATCAGTTAATAAATCGTACCCGTGACTGTTGTAATATAAACAAATCAGTATATAAATAATGGATACTATATCTATATTATACTAACAATTTACCAATCAATCTAAAAGAGCCTTAGAAAATTAGATTGAAAATAATTCTACGAGATGCGAAAGAACAATTTTTATCAACTTAGTAATACGTTTCTGTGCGACCTAAATTAGTTTTAAAAAGTTTTTTAAACTTGTACCTAATGATTTTCAAGCAAAAGGTCTCAAGTTGATCTTACTTTTGATTTTACTTTTTATTTACCAGTAAATATAACTTACTATGATTGTAAATAAGTATGATAATTTTGTTGTAGAAAAGTACTACTGAGTAGGTAAAAACCTGTTTTAGATTTCCTCAGTTGAGCTAATTTTCTTACTAATAGACAAACCAGCATTAGTTACAGTTACCAAAAGAGTCAACCCTGTATCCGAAATTAGGTAAGTTAAAGTCTTACTTTCCTCAAAGTATCACCTAATTTACTTATCTTTTTCGGCACTAAGTCTTATATAATAGATTTAAAGAATTACATACGGAAAAAAGCGTTACGAAAATGAACTTACGTTGTTTAGTTGCTTACTAATATAATTAATGTGAGGCCGTGAATACAACATTGCCATATGAAACGTTTGTAACTAAAATATCATAACTATTAGATCAGAATTTAATCTCTCAGTGACATATATTAATAGTAATATATTACGTTAATCATTACATTGTAAATGCTATATAAAGTTTGATAGTTATATAAAAGAAGTATATTTTTATAATATAAATTCATAAAAAAGTAACGTTTTGATCATAAAATTGCCGTACTTTTACAATTAAACTGAGAATTGATATTTCAATCAGATAATATGTTATAATAATTTTTTTCATTACATTTCATTAATTTAACAGCCAAAAACAATCATAACGCCGTTAGACAACAACCGAAATTTATACATTTAGACATACCAGTAGCCGTACTACTAACTTTGACAATCACCACATCATCAATTTTACGACCAAAATTTACCTTAACAATACGAAAGAAAAGACACAACGCCCTATACGAGACTAATGCTGGTTCGCCCTCTGTCTCTCTCACCGCGGAAACCCCTCGCAACCTTCTATCTATCTCTCTTTCTCTCTCGTTCTCGCGTGCAACTATAAATTGCAATTTCCGAGTCGCCACTACCCATTACTCGTCATCATCATCATCGTCATCGTTGCGCGTGCGTTCACTACTCGAACTTGGTCCAGTTGCTCGGCGACTTGACGGTCTGCTGGGCGCTGAAGGCCGTGTCGAAGACCTTGCCGGCGGTCAGGCTGTTGCCGAAAGGCTCCGGCCTCGGCGGTTGCTGCTGGGACATTAGCGATGGCCTTGGGGTCGACGTCGACGTCACGGACGACGTCATTGAAGACGACGAGGCTCCGGACGACGAAGTGCCGTTCGACAGGCTGAACTTATTGAAGTCCAAGCCGTATTCTTGCAGCAGGTCCAGGTCACCGATTTTCGTCTGGAAGATTTATATAGTTGTCAGTCCAATATTTTCCGCGAATTATTTCATGTTTTTTTTTTTAATTTTAGCAATAATTTTGCTTTTTGGGTGAATTTTCCGATTTAATTCAAAATCATATCCAATATCATTTTTGTCATACACGGACACAAAGAAATCAGTAAAAATTACCAAACTTTCAAGTAACCCTGAGGCAGACCTGAAAATTAAAAATTTTTACCAACCTTTTTGGCAATTTTTACAAAAAGTTTGGTAAAAATTTTGGGATTTTCAGGTCTGCCTCAGGGTTACTTGACAGTTTGGTCATTTTTGCTGATTTCTTTCTCTCCGTATACGTGTCCGTAATGTTGTATTTTTACTTTACAAATACGAGACGGTACAATACAATTTTATGGCCTCAAAATAGGCGGCAAAGTAGGTACTTTATGGACATTTTATGACGAAAAATATAGTGTTTGCTCCACGGCGAAACTTTTAGAAAATTTTACGGACCAACAATATTCTCACTCCGTCCGTAAAATACAACTTTATGGCCTAGGAACGAAAACTACTATTAATAACATACTATAGAATAGGACGTTAATGGTTCTACTGCCCAAAGCGAAAAAAAAACAAAATACAATTGTTTTATCCCAACGTTTCGGACGATTTATTTTC
>JAPYZP010000953.1:2270-21643 GCA_030522985.1 Torymus sinensis | reverse complement strand
AATTGAATATGAATAGCAGATTGTAAAATTACATTAATAATTTACTAGTTCAAACTTATTAATATTATTACTGGGCGAATGAGCAGTTTCTCCGAGAAAATATTAAATTTAGTAATATAAATACTACCAAGTTAGTGATTTTATAAAGAAATATCATACCAAAGTAGTAATTTTAATATTTACTGTGAAATTTCAAACGCCCTTTAATTTTTATGGAAAACTTAGCTATCGTCCCCTCATCCCGTTCTCACGAGTGTCATAGAGCGGTTATTCTACGAAAAAGTAACTATTCGTGTAGCTTATCGCATAAAATATACTCCAATTTTAATACTTTGCGACAAAATTATATTTACACATTTCTAACATGTTTTTAGCTTTAGTCAATTGTAATTTTACAACGAAAACTAGTAAATTAACTAGATTCCGCCTATGTCGGATTTTGTCCTAGTCTGAGCCTAGTACTTTTACATTGATATTTGTTACGGTACAGGGCAGCCCCGCGGGATACAAATCACTGTAACGAAAGAACGCACTAAGTTGTTATCTGTACAAAATTACTTATTTTTTATTGAAATAAATTACATTATATCATTATTTGTACAAATAATATTTTTTAAACAGTTATTGTACAAAACTATTTACCCAATCACGCAATATCAATGATTCTTCTTGTCGTCACACGAATTTAATAAAATTTTAGGTGCTGCATTAAAAGAAAATGTTTGTACAGTGGCAACACAGCCCGATTTATTATTTGCATCTTAAAAAACTTATAGTAATATATTTTAATTAATTTTACATTATTTCTTTTTCTTTTTATCTTTTCTATCGTGTTTTCGTGCTTTTGGGGATTCTTTTGGCGATTCTTTCTTTTTTCTTTTATCTTTCTTACTTTTATTTTCTTTTTTCTCTTTTTCCTGACGCTTCACAATCTTTTTTTTACTCCCTTTTTGTTTTTTCTTCCTTTTTTTCTTTTTATCTTCCGACGAATCTGTAAATTTGAAAAAGATATATAAGTAAAAGTATAATTTCTACGCGTACAAGAAAAATACTAAAATCTAAAATTCTTTACCGGAATCGGATGATGAATCTGATGATGAAGACGAAGATGAAGAAGATGACGACGATTCTGAACTTGAACTGCTCGAAGAACTTGAGCTAGGAGGTGCTTGTTTAATTTGAACTATAGGTTCAGGAGCAGGTTTAGGGCGCGACTTCAAATGTTCTCGCAAATCATCCCTATAAATATGAAAATATAAATGTATATAGAACAAAAAGTTTATAAAATAATTAGAAGTTATAAATATATTTACGTTAATCCGCCAAGACCAATTGAGGTGAAAAAGTTGATGGCAAAACGAGTGTTTTTTGGATCATCCTTTGGAAATAAACCAGAAAAGGCCTCCTGCAGGTCTCTGTAAATGAGAACGGTTATAATATTTATTTTAAGAAAGACTCTTTAAGTGATTATATTTTTTTAACAATAATATTCTAAAACATACTCGTCTTTAAGTTTTTGGTTCAGTTTCGGTAAGCCCATATATTCGGATAATTCTTGGAATAATATTTTTATAAAGACTCTACTTGAACTTGTCGTGTCCTCTTCATTTAATTTTATATTTGCTAATACGGCCCATGAAATAGAATCTGTCATCAGAAGATGTGCAAAAAATTTACTAACATTGCGCAATTTATTTGTGTCGAGCCGATGTATAGTGTCGTACGAATCTTTGAATATCTGTTCAAATGGTCCAACAAATGTTTTATTGATTGCACAAAATCTCTAAAAATAAAAATATTCATTATTTACTTTACTTTTTAGTATTTTACCATATAACACAAAATAAAATAAAATTTTTTTTCTCACCCCAGCTAAAAGACCAAAAAATTTTTCATATGTCCTCATTTCAGCACAACAATCAAGAAACATATGACATAATTCTATTTCTTGACCCGGCTTTAACTGCATTTTCATAAGTTTATGAGCACATTCCTCAAAATCAAGTGAAGAATGTATAGTCAAATAAATAGTTCTTCTAAGTGCTGTCAGATTTGTTTCTGTATTATCAATTATAATGCCACCACCCTCAGTTTTTTCACCTTCACTTCCTTCATCTGAATCCTCTTCTTCGTCATCGTCGTTACTACCATCTTCACCTGAATCACTGTCATCGGTATTGAGGATTTCTTTAGTTAGCTCTTTGTATTTATCCTCATTAACAACATATTCAGGGTCATATTTAAATACATCTGTAAATTTTATAAATGTTTTAAATGAACTCACATTTTGATATAAAACAATTATTATTTAATATTATAAAATGCATTAAATTCTATAATTAACTTACTTAGTATTTCTTGTCCATCTGTAGCTTCATCAAGAGTAACTAAATGAGTTAATTGATCGTCTTCTTCAACAAGATCCAGTTCTTTAGAAACAGACTCATAATCTTTGAATCCATCTTTTCGAATTTGAAACATAACTTCTATCATGTATTGAACCTAGATTATAAAAAATAAAAATTAATGAACTGTATAAAATAATAGTAACAAAAATAAGTAGTGATATATTACCCTCTTATCCAATTGACCTTCATGGAGGATGTTTCTCAACATTTCAAAAATAGCTTCAATGCCTTTTCGAGATACTTGAGTAAGTTTCATACCGGATTCTTTTAATACTGCTATAGCTACTTCAATAGAATCGTCAGTTGGCGTTTGAACTAACAGAGTTAGTATTTCCAAAATGAGAATTTCATGTGCAACTCCTTGATTCACTAAATGCGCTATAAATGTGGCAGATGATATACAAAGAGTTTTGTCATTTCTTCTGAATCCACGTTTAAATTGTATTGCTAATCGTTTTAATAGCAATTCTCCTATATTGGGAAACTAAAAGAAATATACAAAAATTAAACAATATAATACTTATCATATCTAGTAATTTTTACTAAAAGTGTAAATATTCTTACCTTGGAATTAATAACAGCTACTAAAGCTCCATACACGGATGTAAAAGTTAACGAAGCAGCCTGTGCTTGAATAATGGATCTAGCCAAAAGGCCTCTACCTCTGACTATATTTTCTTTTAACAAATCTCTTGTAATTGGACCAATATTACTTGTATTAACTTTATTAATATAACCATGAATCGATTTCTTTAAAGCTTCCCATGCAATTCGCTGATATGCAGCTCCACTTTTATCACTTATTCCTGCTTGCATCATACGCAATTTAGCAGGTGGAATATAGGCACCTCCTGTTTTAGAAGTTAATAAATCCACTGTTTTCTTTTGTCTTGGAGGAATGATTTCTGGATTTTCAGATTTTTCTTCATTATTTCTATTACTCTTTGATTTTTCATTTTCTTTTTTAGAATCTGGTTTCTCTTCATTGTAACGATCTTTATTCAGTTGAGTACCATAATAAGAATTACTACTCACTTCTCCATATCTGTCACTTCTTTCCCAATATGTTTCTCTTTCTTCCCTATCTCTACCTCTATCCCTACCTCTGTATCCGTTTCTCTCCAAGCTTCGATCTCCACTTCTACTTCTTTCACGTCTTTGTCTACTTCTTTCCCTATTTCTATCTCTATAACTCCTCTCTCTGTTTCGCTCTCTACTTCTATCTCTTCTTTCTCTACTTCTTTCTCTGCTTCTATCTCTGTTTATTATTTCTCTACTTTTATCTTTGTTACTCCTTTCTGTACTTCTTTCCCTATTGTTGTCTTTATCATTCCTTTCCCTATTTCTTTCTTTATATTTGTCTTTGCCATTCTTTTCTCTAATTTCGTCCCTCTCACTTCTGTCTTTGGTTCTTTCCCCCTTTTTGACAATATCAATAATTTCTGCACTTCTTTCTTTAGACTCAGGTTCATTGCTTTCTTCTGCCCCTTCTTCTTCACAATCGATTATTTCACCTGGTTCTAAAATCCTAACTTCACTTTCGTCACAAGTATTCTTATCTCTGTTGATTTTTTCTTTGCTTCTATCCAAATATTCTCTCCCATCTTCGATTTCTTTACTTCTAATTTCACTTTCATCTTCAACATTTTCTTCTCTATGCTTATCTCTGCTCTTATCGCTTGTAATTCTCTCCTTATTCTTGCTCCTATACTCATGCTTTACACTAATTTCATAACAACTACTGCCTTCGCTTTCATCCCCAGGATTCGGTTCTCTATCCCTGCCCTTATCACTGTCAATTTTTTCTTTATTTCTGCTCCTATATTCCTCCTTCAGAATAATTTCTTTACTTTTGTCTTCATTTTTATAATTAGAATTAGTTTCACTTTGTCTATCTCTGCTTTTATCACTATGAAAGTTGACTCTTTCCTCATTTCTATCTTTGTATTCATCCGTTCTACTACTTACTTTACTTCTGTCTTCACTTTCATCTCTAGAAGCTTTTTCTTTACGTATGCCTTTGCTTCTATCACTGTCAAATCTCTCCTGACTTCTATCTTTGAAAGAATCCTTTTCATTAATTTCTTTGCTTCTATCTTCACTTTCATCTCTAGAGGTCTTTCCTTTAGGCCTGCTTCTGCTCCTATCACTTTCAACTCTCTCCTCATTTATGTCTCTATATTCATCCCTTCTACTAATTTCTTGACTTCTTTCTTCACTTTCATCTCTAGAGATCTTCCCTTTACGCCGGCTTCTACTTCTATTACTGTCACTTCTCAATTCATTTTTATCTTTATATTTATCAGTTTTAGAAGTTTCTTGACTTCTGTCTTTACTTTCATCTCTAGAAGCTTTTTCTTTACATATGCCTTTGCTTCTATGACTGTCAAATCTCTCCTGACTTCTATCTTTGAAAGCATCCTTTTCATTAATTTCCTTGCTTCTATCTTCACTTTCATCTCTAGAGGTCTTCCCTTTACGCCTGCTTCTGCTTCTATCGCTTTCAACTCTCTCATCATTTGCTTCTCTGTATTCATCCCTTCTACTATTTTCTTGATTTCTATCTTCACTTTCATCTCTAGAGATCTTTCCTTTACGCCTGCTTCTGCTTGTGTCACTGTCATTTCTCTCTTCATTTTTATCTTTGTCTTCATCCCTTTTACTTATTTCTTGACTTCTGTCTTCACATTCATCTCTAGAAGTCTTTTCTTTACGCCTGCTTCTGCTCCTATCGCTTTCAACTCTCTCCTCATTTCTATCTCTGTACTCATCCCTTCTACTAATTTCTTGACTTCTATCTTCACTTTCATCTCTAGAGATCTTTCCTTTACGCCTGCTTCTGCTTCTATCACTGTCATTTCTCTCTTCATTTTTATCTTTGTATTCATCCCTTTTATTAATCTCTTGACTTCGGTCTTCACTTTCATCTCTAGAAGTTTTTTCTTTACGTCTGCTTCTCCTATCGCTGCCAACTCTCTCTTGACTTCTATCTCTAAAAGCATTCTTTTCACTAATTCCTTTGTTTCTATCTTCACTTTCATCTCTAGAGGTCTTTCCTTTACGCCTACTTCTCCTATCGCTGTCAACTCTCTCTTCACTTCTATCTCTAAAAGCATCCTTTTCATTAATTCCTTTGCTTCTATCTTCACTTTCATCTCTAGAGGTCTTTCCTTTACGCCTGCTTCGACTTCTATCGATGTCAACTCTCTCCTCATTTCTTTCTCTGTACTCATCTCTCCTACTAATTTCTTGACTTCTATCTTCACTTTCAGCCCTAAGAGCTTTTTCTTTGCGCCTGCCCTTGCTTCTATCACTCTCAAATCTATCCACACTTCTATCTCTGGATACATACTTTTCATTAATTTCCTTGCTTCTTTCTTCACTTTCATCTCTAGAATTTTTTTCTTTGCGCCTGCTGCTGGTTCTATCGCTGTCAACCCTTTCCTCATTTCTATTTCTGTATTCATCCTTTCTACTAATTTCTTTGCTGCTTTGTTCAGTTACATCTCTAGGATTTTTGTCTCTATGCCTTTCTCTGCTTCTGTCTCGTTTGCTTCTCTCTTTACTTTTCTCTCTATTTCTATCTCTATCATTTCTATCTTTACTTGTATCTCCGATTTTGTCTTTGCTTCTGCCACTATGGCTATCTCTATATTTTTCTTTTTCTTTGAGATCTCTATCTCTGTTTCTCTCTGTACCTCTGTCTTGACTTCTATCTCTATATCTATCTTGATACCTGTCTTGATTTCGGTTTCTATCACCATCTCTTTGTGATCTACTGTGGCTTAATTCTGATTCTTTCTCTGGTTTTCTCTCAAATTTCATGTCTTCATCTACCTTCTGAATTGTTTCAGTTTCTTGATTGCTTTCACTATCACTGTCACTACTACTGTCAGAGCTTTGTGATGTTGTATCACTCTGGCTACTATCATCTGAAAATATACAAAAATAATTTTAACCATTTTTAGTTCAATTCAATGGTGCATATTTAGCAATTTAGCAATAAATTAAATAAAACGATTTTCTTACCATCACTTGAACTAGACATATTGGATTATAGCTCTCTTCAAAGTCCAGATACCAATAAAATATACAATTATATACAATTAATATTTTTTCTACGGTCCCGATATACAAAATGCCACGAAAACGAGTGCCCTTGTCTTCAACGACTTGAAACGTATTTCTGTAGTAAACTATCTATTCTGATATCCTGCAATAGGAAAATTATTATTATACTAATAAAAATTTTTTATTAAATAAAAATTGAGCTAAATATGTTTAAATTTTTACTATTAACTCACCAAACATTTTTCTTTCCGGCTTAGACAACGCTTTCACCATGTATATTCAATTACGGTACAGAATAGAGGTTATGTTTTTAAAGTCCACCAAGTCCGGTTCGCATGATAATTGCGCAGTCGTCATTTAATGTTTTGGAGCACCATCATGAAAGGGATTTCTGGCGGCAAAGTTTAAATGTTGGCGAATGTATCTATTGGACGGGTTATAAACCAAGCACAAATTAGACACTTTATATCAAGTTGCGCTTTTATTTTTATATCTTAATAAAGACTTAATATAAAAGACGCTCAGCACAGGAGTGAACGCGTCCGTATGATATATAAGGTAGTGTAGTTTCAGATGTAGGTTTGGCAACGTTGCATGCTACTTGAGAGCCAATAGGTGCGTTTGAAAACATTTGAAAATGCAACAATCGAACGGACCCATTTCCATGGGCTCAGTAGAATGCAACGTTCCGAGTAGAAATGAATTTAAGGTAAAAGTCAGGGCATGTGCAGGGGGCCTGATTCGCCTGTACAGGCTGAAATATCTACAATTGCCAGGCGGGTAAACGCGGTGGCTGGACAGGTGCCTGACTTATTTTTTTAATTCATTATTTTCTTATGATTTTCCGGATGATTACTTCGAAAAATAGGGCATATGGGCTGAACATCACAAATTAATTTAAAAGCAACCTATAGTACTTTCTCCATACAAGGCCTACATAATTAACACCGGCTCCGGCAGGCCTGGATGAATTTCTGTGCGTGATGCTCGAGTTCTCCAACCAATCCCAGCTTGGCTCGAGTGGGCCGAGAGTATATCAAGTCCGCTCGAGTCAAGCTGGGATTGGTCGTCACTCGAGACATCATCACGCGTCCTTGTGGCCGCTCCCTATTCGCACTCAGTCAGGTACAATGCCCTCTGTAAAAACCGTACGGTAGGCCCATAAGAACTATGCGCTCTACGAGGGTTCTTGCGCCCGCCGCACACAATTTTATAGGTGGCAGTTGTAACTTACGGAGTGCGAATACTAGCCAAAGTGCCAACCATGGTGCCAAACTGCCAACCTTAAAAACAGTCCGTCATTGCTATCTGCCGCTGCCGCTGACGTCCTGAACAGTTTCTTTTTAGATCATGCTGATGGAGTTCGCTTCTCTCGTTTGTTTGGTGTTTGGTTTTTAGGTTATAAGTGTTTAAAGGTAATACATATCAACTGTTATTGTTCTTTTAAAATTATTCTGTTTAATATTTTATATAATAAGTAAATATATTTGGTTACTTGATTATTATACATTGTTGATTGCCAACTATCATGTATTTACATTATTTTCTAAACTTTTATTTATGATGAATATGTATATTATTTACCTTAACCAATCATTTATGTATAATATTTTTTAAAGAATTCAGGTGCAAAAGGACAAAGGTAATAAACTTGTAGCAATGGCTGGTTACTCAGGTGATCAGGGCTCCATTGCCCAAAAAACTTGGGAAATGACAAACAACGTAGAAACAATCAGTGCATCTGATGAAATCTATAGATATGACAGAAAAGAACAACAGGATATACTAGCAGCAAAACCTTGGGAGAAAGAGTATGTTATAAAATTAAAATTAATATTGTCCTTAACAATATATCAGAGCAATTTAATTAGTGCTTCAAAGTTTTCTTTGCAAATAGTTACTTGATTTAGCTGTAATTTTCAACAATAACTTATAGTTCATGTATAAAGTATGGAGAAATCTTTTTGATTTTTAGGTTTTGCAAATATGTGATAGTTTTTACTTACAAAATGATAAAAAAGATGTTGTTAAATAGATTATTAATAAGTTACATTTGTCATGTTCCAGCCCACATTTTTTTAAAGATATTAAAATATCTGCATTGGCTCTACTGAAAATGGTTATGCATGCTCGCTCTGGTGGAACCCTTGAAGTAATGGGGCTGCTTCTTGGCAAAGTCACGGCTAATACTATGATTGTTATGGATTCATTTGCTCTACCTGTTGAAGGTACAGAAACTAGAGTGAATGCACAGGCTCAAGCTTACGAATACATGACAGCATACATAGATGCTGCTAAACAGGTAAAAAATTTATTAGAAAAAAAAAAGAAATAATTTGATTATGCGAAGATCTACAAATTTTATTGGCATTTCTTAGGTTGGTCGGCAAGAAAATGCTATTGGTTGGTATCATAGTCACCCTGGTTATGGCTGCTGGCTTTCTGGTATCGATGTATCCACACAGATGTTGAATCAAAACTTTCAAGAACCATTTGTGGCTATCGTCATTGATCCAGTGAGAACTATATCAGCAGGAAAAGTTTGTTTGGGAGCATTTAGAACATATCCAAAAGTAAGATAATTTAAAATTAATAAAATCATTTTTAATAAATTTATAAGTTTACTTTTGCATTCATTTTAAAATTAATCTTTAATATTTAATACAATAGGGATACAAACCAGCAAATGAAGAGCCTTCAGAATATCAGACTATACCTTTGAATAAGATTGAAGATTTTGGTGTTCACTGTAAACAATATTATGCACTTGATGTGACCTATTTCAAATCTTCATTGGACAGAAGATTATTAGATTCTCTATGGAATAAGTATTGGGTTAATACTTTAAGTTCTTCAAGCCTACTAACAAACACTGACTACACAACTGGGCAAATTTTTGACCTATCTGATAAATTGGAACAATCAGAACAAGCTTTAGGTCGATTATTTGTTCTAGGAGGAATTGAACAACATATTCCAAGCACTGTTGATAAATTAGTGAAAGCTACTAGGGACAGCTGCAAAACAACAATTGAAGTAATACATGGATTAATGGCTCAAATAATTAAAGATAGACTTTTCAACCAAGTTGGAGTTAAAAAACAGTCATGTATTGAAGATATACCATAAACTATTTAAAATAATTTTTTAACTAAACAATAAGCTCCTAAGTAAATAAGACTTGAAGTTAATATTGCGTGTCATTTACAATTCTTATAAATAAAAAGAATGTTAAAATTATTTGTTCTAGAAATTTCGTTTAATTGTAAAAACTTTTAACTTAATTTTGCATTTCATAACTTTTCAATATTTCTAATCGCCATAAAAAATATTTCGTGTAAAAGTAATTTCACTGTCAGAATTATTTACTTTTAACAATAATTAAAATTGTTTACACAAAATAAAACATGTGATAATTTTGTAATTCAGTAAAGAAAATGAAAATATGTTAAAATATGTTACAAACATCTTAGTGGAATAAAAATACATTTTATTTTCACACGTTGATTCACTAAAAAGTATATACAGCATCTGTGTCATTAATCATTTTCATTATCGATTTATATATTTATATTTATATATATATATTTATAAAACTAATTAGTGTGAAGAACAAGTAGGCGGAGTTTGATACATTGAAAAGCTGTTTCTGAGTCAGAATCAAGGTCAAGGCCACTCAGAATATTTGCACCCTCACCTCTTTTGCATCAACCATTTTTCTAATACACTTAAACATTCATCAACATCGCACACATAACACACAAGGGACGGAGCTAAAACGCATGATTATACTGACAATCTTTATCATACTTTTGGCCTTAAATAGATATATTAACAAATAAGAAATTAAATAAATAGAACCAATACCTTTAACAGCTTATAATCTAAAACTTTTATTTCCACATCTGCTAAAGCACAGACATGAACAATCTCGTGGTTTTGACAATTTTGTCATTTAAGTACAGTGCAATCTCATAAGATCATACGCAATGTGTAATACAATTAAATCATCTTTTGTGTGATATTTTGTTAAATTTCTGAATGAAAAAAATTTATAGCGATAAATAATACATTTGTACGATTGCCGACATACTTCATACAACATATTGTCTTTATATAATATTTTATCACAGTGTACGTAGCTCGAAACGGATTTCCATACAAATCAAAGCCATAATAATGAATTTTAAGTCCCTTTGAGAAAGGTACTCACTGACTATAGCTAATCATATAAGATTGCTTTGTATGATTTCTGAAATAAAACATATTGATCGTTACTATTGCTATAAAAATGAATTTAAAAATGCACGTTTCTAAAGCATTATTTCGGCAATGTTTGTACGATTTGTGATAATTAATTTTTTTTTATGTTTTATGACTCATTTGTTATAACTACTCATATACAGTTTAGCTTCGAAAATGACATATTATGGTTACAAAGATTACCGAAAAATTGATTAGAAGATTCCTATTTGTTTTAAAAACTCTGAAAATATTGTAGTTAACCAGGTAATCAATACTAGTACCGTATTAGCTGTTTTCAGTATTAAAGTTATGTGAACGTTTTCTTTTTAAATGAAATTTTTTAGCACCATATAAAACAGTAAAAATCATTCAATCAAATTTTATCCCTGGCCAACCTTAACTTTCATACAATCCCCATATGTAAATTACAATTATTGCGCTCACAACATATCACAATATGCAATTCACACTAAATACAGAATCGCAAGGGGGCCAGCGTACACGTTATACGTATAGCAAACAAGATAGACTCTAGCAGTAAACAGCTCTTCAATGTTTTGTCAAATTATAGCTTACTCAAAAATATATAAACGCTACTCGTTACTCCAACATTTACAAACTTGTTCGCGTTTTGTGATGAATTCGGTCGAATATCAATTCAATTTGTAGCCGAGCATAATTTTTGTATAAACATAACAATTAAAAAAAAAGCGAAAAGAAATAATCATTGAGCAACTTTATGCTGGGTTATCAAGAGTTCTGAAAGTTTTATACAATCATGTATGAATACTAATAAAAAGATTCCCAAATCTTGAATGCTTGTATTCCCCAAGTATATCAGAGTTTTGCGATCGTCTTCGCGCGAACGCCTTCTAGCTAATATGTACATTTGTAGTCTTGTTTTTCCACAATGTCGTTAATTACAAAGTAAAAAAAAAAACGACTTTAGTGTTCACGGCCTTCGAATAAACATTAAAATATATATATATATAACCGATTCTGTAGAGCCTGATCGACGTGAAAAGACTATAAAGAGTCAGCAATTTTCCTTTTTTTTTTTTACACTTAACCATCGTGCGCGCTTTTGTGGTATTCGAACTCTATGATGGTATTGTGGTTCCTGGCGTCAAATAATGATGATGATTCAACACGTGATTGTAAAAATGAGATGGGTTTGTTTCAGTCTATGTAAGACGCGCTTAAATTCTTAGGCAGGCGTATATACAATTGGCTTTTGTATCACGTGTTGTCACTGCACCATTATTGAAGGGAAATTATTCACTTCAGTTTGTTCGAGGATAGGACCTGTTGGTCCTGTGTACGATATACGGAGTCGCATCCTCAATGCCGCCTGTAATTATTAAGAAATTGTATTAATTTTTAATTACAATATAATTCAGTTTATTAGAATATCTTACCTTATTTATATTTGTCACTTTCAGTACTTGAGTAACTTGTCCATTAGGAGGAAGTACAGTACCCGATGGAGATAGCATGTGCAATTGGAATGTCTATAAAAAATAGTACAATAACAATATCTTGTTTAATACTTTACGAAAAATTATGAATTTAAATCCGTTTACCTTTGGGACAGCAGCTTGGAACAAAAAGTCAGTAACTGGCGATAGCCCTGAGTTCACGGCTACCATATTAATTACTAACAAATCGGGATTATCTTGCGACCTTTCCAATTTGAAAGTAATTTTCAATCCTTGTTTTTCAAAAACAGCCATACTTGGTGCTTCTGAAGCTGTCAACATATTTTATTACTGTTAAGATTGATATTATATATGACAAGAAAAATATAATTAAATTTACCGTTTTGAATTGGCATCGAGGAAGAATTCAACAAGCCATCTACAAGATAATTCGAAGTATTCGTGGGGCTGAACATTTGTGGTGGCGATTGATGCGATGGTATTGTCGGCGCTGGAGTTGACGATGACAAATCAAGACCACCAAGTAAATCTAACAAATCATTGTTATTTGTAACAGGCGTTGTGGTAGCAGAAATGTTTGCAGAAGGAGGAGCTGACACAGGCGAACTTAAATCGCTACTTCCAAGTAGATCCAAAAGAGCACTCTGAAAAATATTTAGAAATAAACAATTTACGAAAATGTGCTACCTTACGATTTTGCTATTAAAATGTAAAAACAACTTACTGAGTCAGATGGAGGAGCAGTATTTACAGGTTCAACAACAGAAGGTTTCTCTTCTTCGATTTCAGGATCTCCATTAACCATTCCAATAATTCCGTTTGCTTGTGGTCTTGCAGTTTCCATCGGAGGCATTCTCTCCAATAACGAAGATCTTAAATGATCATACTTTCTGAAGAGTTGTGAAAATTCAATACCTCGCTGCTGTAATTCGATGTGTAGGTTGCTGCCAAAGGTGTCGATGATTTGTCGTATTTTCCTGTAAAATGGAGGTAGCATACTGCAAAATGTTACTATAGAAATTGAAAATAAAGATGCATTCACAAAAGCAAACGAAAATGGTGTTTTATAAAAAAATTTTGCGAAAGCATTCTACGTCGAATCGACTTACTCATTTCCACGCTGGAATCGCGTACTCAATTTGGTCAAAGATAATAAAGTATATTGTTTTGTAACCACTGTATTTTGGGGACTCCACAGCAACCTTTGATACACGTCAATAATTTCATCCTCCGTTAGCTAAAAGAGTAAGTTATATTGTATTAAAATGAATAGTTATTAGTTAATATTAGTTTCAATGTAAACATAAAAAAAATTATAAAAAAAAATATTTTCAACACTTTGATAATGAAATTACATTAACTGGTGCATCTGCATCTTCAGGATGTGGCCCATATAAGAGTAAATCACCATATTCTCCAATACACCAAGTCGCCACTTGAGTTAATGGTTGCTTATCAGCAGTATCTTTCTCCAAAGCACGCCATAGTGCACTCACTGCATAAACTTGTTGAGGTTGCGTTTCAGAAATAAGTTGAATAGTACAAGCAACAACATCATCTCGTACATAGTTTCCAGCCTATAAAAATAACAATATATAGATAAAATAACACAATTTAAGAATTTATGAATGTGCTCAATTCAAAACAGTATATTTACCGCTACTAAAACTTTGAACAGCGTTTCAAGGTGCCAACGTTTATTAGGAGCAAATCTTTCGGCGGACATAACAATGTTACTACTACACTGAGCCTTAAACTCAGGATCTGCACGTTCTAAAAAGAGCAACAATTCCTTCATCATATTTCTAATATTATTGGTGTTAACCAGAGCAAAACTGAGCTCCATGGCTCGACGTCTTATTGATACGTCTGGATCTTTTAAGCATTCCTAAACAAATAATGCACATTATTTATACATTTCATTAATAATGGCATTTCATTGAGTGTTTTGTTCAACTAACAAGATTCTCCAAAATCAATAATAAATCTTACCAAGATCGTTGATCGATGTCTTTGCACAGCACTAGTATCGACATATACAGTTTTTAACAGCGTATTTAAAGCAACATAACGAATGTTTTTGTCGTTATTTAACAAAAATCGGCCCAAAATATTCACAGCCAATACACGCAAGCCACTTTCAGACTTTATATCCATAATTGATAGAACAGTTTCGTATAAAATGGTATTGCCTACGTTTTTACTTGTTTCAGTATTTGTAGCGACTTGCGCGAGAATGTCGTTCATTGCTTCAGAGGCATCAACATCGTTACGACCCAAAATTCGTAGAAGACGTAAAATTTTGACCTGTAAAAATGGATCTGATACACCAGATACGTCATGTTCTGGAGAATATCCGGCAAGTATCAAGTTTTTGAGGATCCGGACAAGATTTGGCACAATCTGCAAAGAAAAAGATAAAATTTATTAGTTATCATACATTTATAAAAATAAATTAAAATCCACATAAAGTGCAGAGGAGAAACACCTGTGAACATCAAAATTACATAGTACATGGATAGAATATACTTAACATCTTTTCAAAACATTTGACACAAGTAGAAATTGTTCTTAATATTAATAAACGTAAAATATTTAAAATTGAAAGAAAAAATCTTTAAGCAAATATGAAATGGGATAATAATTTGAAATATTATATTACCCGTAAACTTAATAAACATGCAATATTTATTCTTTACATCATGTAATGGATTAAAAGTATGTCATATAACACATGAATGTAAAAAAATATGAAGCACTTTCTAAATAGAGAACTGTATTACTTTAAATATTTGATCAATTTTTGTAATACTATGAAATTGTGTTGGAAATTTGATTGTGAACAATAATTTGTCAATGCGATTTTGTAATATGTAAATAGCAAAGCTTGCATATCAATATGCCAAGCGAATCATGCGATAAAAACACTTAGCATTTCGCAATTACCTCTCGATGGCCGCATTCCTAAATAGGACAAAATTATATTTTGTAGTCTTAAAAATTTTTAAAATAAAAGGAATGTCTTGCGTTAATGTTGATATCAAAATAATGTTTCTTACAAGACATTGCTAATCAAGTACACCTAAGTTTCTGCGCATCACAGTTGAACATTTTTGTTGTACAAAGTGTAGTAAACAGTAAGTACTTTGTTATTAACTAACCTTTTTAAAGTGATTCAGTGTGTCTATGCTGTTTTCACACATTTCCGTAATGAGTGTCACTCCAGTGATAAGTACACCATGATTTTTTTCTGTCAGTAAACTTCTGGTTGCTGGTAAAAACATTTCCATCAATTCTGGTACTCTTCTTATTATTCGAAATGCACATAGTGCAGCTTTTTTCCGTATGTATGCATTTGGTGATTTCATTAATCTCTCAACTTCTGCAGCAAGATCTCTAGCCATTTCAGGCGAAGCAATTGCACCGAGAGTACATAATGCCAAACCAATCACGAATTGTGTAGAACTATTTAAATCACTGTAATGGATTTAAAAAAATTTAGTTATTTATTAATAAAGAAAAATTAAAGTATATTGTCAAATTAATTACACACTTTTTTAAACAATTTGTGATCAACAGATGAACATCTTGTCGTTCATCAAGAAGTAACATTGCTCCAAGGTATCCAATACGTTTGTCTGTAAATCTTGGTGATGCAATTAATTTCAAGCATTCCAACTGTCCAAAATGGGCTGGGTACCTAGAACAATGAGGAAAATATATGATTTAATATTTTATGTTGAAAAAAATTACATATTTACATAAATTATTAACATTTATTCTTTGTAAAATATTAATATTCTCTACAACCAAATTATTCAAATGTAGTCTAGTAATGTATGAAGAACTATTTGAATTATAGAATATATCTTTAAAGCATTCAAAGTATCATCATTTTGCATGATAATCTTGTACAGCTGTTAAGTGAGCAAACAGAGTCATAAAAGTCTTTACATTTCTGTACATAATGTCTTTTTTCACTCTCAGTATAAAATTATAATAAAATTTTTGATTTCTAGTGAATTTAATGAATGAAAAAATAAAAAAGAAAATAAAAGTAAATACTAATAACATTAAGTACAAGCTCGCTAAGTACTAAAAATTAAAAATTTGTTTATAAAAAACTTTTAAAGATGAATCTTTTAGAACTACTTGTGCTTACCCCAACATGTGAATATACAGTAGCTTAGCAATATTTCTACATCTCCATACACTGTCTTCTTCTCTGAATGTAGATCTAATGTATGCACATTCTTTGTTAACTACTGTTCTTTCTTCTGCAGCAGTTCTTGCAGCCCTGATTTGCCGTATGAGGTCCCTTAGTCGAGTAGGTGCTGGCATTCTCACTGTTGAAACTTGTAATTAACAATATGTTATCAGTGCACAGTGTGGTTAGATGATAGCAATGTGTTAAGTGCAAAGCATTTCATTCAAAAGTATATTTTTCTTTGAATATCAGCATTTATTTAAATGATATTTTCAAGAACAAACATTGGGGAAAATTCAGATCAATATCTAATTTTTTTCAAGAAACCATTTTTAAGAGTTGTGTTTAAATGAATATTGATGACATATTGTTGATCATAAATAAGTTGACAAACTTGAAAATAGCTTCAAAAGAATTTAAAATTATAACTATATATATTTTGATATTTTGAATAACATTTCTTTTAGAATAATAAAAACAATTTAATTACTTTATAACATTAAACAATTCTTCTTTATTTTTTCTTGAAATGAAATCATTTTTTAACCACATGAAAGTTAAAAAATGTTAAACCCCTAAGTGTTTCTTTTTGATTTTATAAAACATAATGGTAGTTAAGAATGCAAAGCAGTGAAAATGATGAAGAAAAATCGTGCTCTGATTTATAACTGATAAAAGAAAAACAGTATCAAAAACTGACAAAGGAAACCCACCTCTTTCCACTGCCTCGTTGATGGCTTGTTTAATGGAGGCCATGTTAAAGGCTGGGTTAAACCTGAAATAAGTACACGCCCATGCTGTATTATACACACTCAAACACATTTTTGCCACTGTACATTTGGCAATGATACAATGATATTGTTATTCAATGAAATGATTTTTTGTATGTTTGAAAGTTTAAGGGGACATTTACCCATGTTCTGAGGCGTTCATTGTCTCTCAGGTTTTTGGTCGGTACTTCTCCGGCCACTGTTGCAAAGACAAACAAAATGCGACTTGTAGTTAGTTACTGCACACAATTTCTGGCAAGCTCGTCTTGTCCTGTCAGACATATACCAATGATAATGACTTTATAATGAGAAAATGTACTTTAAATATGTCAAATAAAAATTTTTAGATTTAGACATGTAATTACAAATTTTTTATTACTCGATTTTGATTAATGATTAAATATAAGGAAAAATATATTTTTTCTTTTATATTATGTATTATACATTTTTTATTTACAACAGAAAAAATATATTTAAAAAAATAAAATGAAATTTAAAGTACTTTAGTTTGAAAAGCATGATAAAATTTGAAAGCAAATGACTAATAAATGCTATCCTAATGTACGGGATATTGATATGTAAATTGCCCTGCTACTCAATAAGAAATAAAGCAAAGTGATTGAAACAATAAATTATTATGATATGTACACTTAAGGGGTTAAGTACCTCAATACTTTTTTGTGCAACAAGTCCTTGGACATAAAAATGTTGTAAAAAAGATCAAGTTGCAACAGAATTTCTTAAAAACAATCTCATTACACAAAAAACTATTGAAGGACACATTATAATAGCTTTTAAAAGAATAGGTACCTATCAGTGCTATAAATGTTAACATGATAAAGAATTTTACTGAAGCTTGATAATTTACTTTGTTACATGTTGTAATAATTTTACTAAAGTTATTACATGTAATAAAATGGCTGAATTACTGATTAGTTACTATTTACATAAAATTCTCCAATCAATACTTATATTTATTTTTGTATCAAATAGAATCTACTCAACAACCACACCTAAATCATTAAATTTTAAATTGAAAAACATTAAATCTGGATTCATTTAAAATTACTATAATCTCACATGACTTTCTTTACAAAACAGCGATAATAAGATTTCAAAATTATTAAATTCATTTTTATTTCACCAGATAATTATATCCTGAATCAACATTTCATACAACCACTATCCAGTCTGCTTGATCAGCAAATTGTCAATACAGTCAAACCCTATGATAACTAAAAGTGTCAACTACTGTACCAATTCACTTTACCCACTAACAGAAAGCCTATAAACAATCACGTTCGATTCCCGACAGAGCCTTTCAATTGTTTTTTCGTTTCCCCAAAATGTTCCAAACTCAACGAGGTGCTAACTACAGGTTACAGCTGTGTCGAACGCGGATGCCACGCTCGTCCCCGATATTCACGACGACGACGTTGACGGCAACACGCGCGCCCGAATCTATAGATCCGATGTCGTCGACTCCGAAACGGCGTTGACCACCCACGAAAGCATACAGAGACTGAGAGAGAGAGAGACAGAAACACACAGGGGGGCAAAGACACCGCTGCAGCACAGCCAGGCTCTTGGCACGCGCGCAACACCCACCTGCACGCCTCTTCCTTTTCTTCTCTCTTTTCAATATATTCTGCTCCTGCGCGAGCGAGCGAGCGACAAATACGGCGGCGAAAGAGGAAAAACGCCTGCGTAGATACGTCTGTTACCAAGTATATACGTGTGTGTACTGCTGTATGCGTACGTAAGTACTCCCTCGACGTGTCGTTTTTTTTCCTGCCGCGAGAGACTTTTTGCTGCGGACGACGATGCGCGCGCGAGGACCTCGTCGACGACGACGACGACGGCGGTGACGAAGGAGGAGGCGAGTTTGGCGCCCTCACGACACCGCACCTATATGCCTACGCACACGTATACACACACGGGGCTCAGCACTTCGCACGCACGCGAAAGGAAAAGAAAAGCGCGTGCACACACCTCGTTCTTCTCTCGACTCGCGAATATATATCCGAGAGAGAGAGAGACTTGGTTACTCACTCCTCTCGCACGTATGTGTGCAAGTACGTATAGGTACACACACGTAACGTATTATACTCGCACGAGCGCGCCCCTTCTACACTTTGTCTTTGAATTTTGTCATTCGATAATATGTAGGCTACGCGGACCGACGGAGCAGCCAGCAGCAGCAGCAGCACCTGCTCCGTTTTTCTCTCGTTAA
>JAPYZP010000952.1:15094-34474 GCA_030522985.1 Torymus sinensis | reverse complement strand
AAACTTTATTAAAGAGCGAGAAATCACCAAACGATCGCTGAAGTTGCATATGGGAGAGTGGGGTATGATGGCACGGCAGATGAAATTGACATTTAAATATCTATTTTTGACCAGCGGGTCGAGAGTACTTTTACTTCCAGCGCCCGATCGCGAAGGGTGCGGATTTTCGGCCTCTCAGTAAAAGAAAATAGTCATGCTTGTCACGCTCACCTTCGGCTCGGGTGACAATTTACATACGATCTGGGATATTCTTTACTTTGACGTCCGCAACGGTTGCGTACGTATTTAATTTTTTACTTTTTTAACTCTTGAACTTTTGGGAATTAGTCGAGGCCCGATTTTTTACCAGAAGATCCCGAGCATCGATGCACTCTGCGAACTTCGGAGCTCGGGTCACGACTCTGTCGACGGGCCGCACCCGAGGGAGCGAGCGGCTCTCAAACTAATTTGCGGCCCATGCCCCATCCGCTAACATTTTTCGCCGCCGCGCGGCAGCCAATCCCGAAGCGCGAACGTTCGCCCCCACACCGTCACCGAGATGTTCTCTTGACTCAAAAATTTCGGAGCAACGCAACACTCGCCCTCCTTGCTCTGCGGGCGGCGAACCTCCTGGATCTCACCTCGTCTCCCGCCAACAGTAATTATGTCGCTGTGGGCAAAAGCAGATGCCCTTACCCTCGTCAAGTGCGGACGTACGTTCTGCTCAGGCATAAAGGGGGTGACACCACGAGCCACACTAGGTGTCACCAGGACATGGCAGATCTACCCTTGTTTAATTAATAAATAATAAATAATCTTGTTTAATTAATCCTGCTCTACCGTTATTTGAATTATTTTATTTTAAACTTATTAATTTTGATTTACACATTTTATTTTAATCACCTTAATTCAACCAATCCTATTCCTACATTCCTCTCATGCTCTCGCTGACGCTGAGCTAACGTCGACTTTTACTCCCTAGCTGCGTAATGTACTATTAATCGGAAGTTTAATAGTAACCTTTTTTCTAAGTACTTTATCGTAGCTATTTCAAAAATATTTTCACCTACCGAATTTATGTAAGTTTGCTTGCTCCTTTCTATTTAGACTTCATTCCTTATGCTCGTGTGTGGTAGTTTTTTAATGTTATACAGCTAAATGGTGGCGATGTGCTCCTCACTCGGAGCCCTATAAGCCAATCTATAAGCGAATCACCGTACCACATATAAAGAAATATGTACAATTACGTAAAACTAGTGCAATCATTGTTTTCAATGATATTATTTTGAATGAGAAAATATCACTAACAAAGATCAAATTAACTTACGTTTAAACGCTTCTTCCTTTTCCCATTGAGGAGTATAATGTTTTAAATACTTTACCCATGTTGTATTTATTTCAAATCTGTAGTAGAAATCTAGAATGTACAATCTCAGGTATAGTATCAACCGTAACACACGACAAAGGGCAAGACGATACAAAGAATATTATGTGTGATGTTTTGTTTCGACAGAGGTTGTTGTAGCGTATCAATGCACAGAATTAACCGTGGATAATACGTTGTGTTGGAGGAAACAATCTAACGCTTTGGCAAACAAAAGCTTTGCAGCTCTTGCTTGTCTCAGGAAACATCAAGGCTACCTACCCGCTGCCACGAGGATGATGCTCATCAAGGCTCTTATCTTCCCCTATTATGATTATTACGCCGATTGCGCGGGTCTTTTCCTTGATCTATCTAAGGAGCGCATTCTGAGATTATTAAAATGCAAAAATGCGGCACTTAAGTCCAACAAACCTAAGTATTTGTGTAAAGAAGACAGATGTTCCGAAGTTCAGTACTGAGTGTTTGCGATAATGTTTTACTATTGGCGTTATTGATCTATGGAATAAGTTACAAGAGACTTATGTTGCGCCTACGTCTATATAGCACATTTCGTTCTGGGAACGTTCCACGAATGTTATTGTGGGTACGTAAGAACGTGCCGGCCGAAAGTTCTTAGAACATTCCTGCGACGCTACGGAAACGTTAAAATGTCCGCAATTTGGTTGATGCATAACGTTCCTGGAACGAAATAGTACGTGGTTCGACGAGCAAATGAAAAATGATATCGCCAAGTTGTGTGAACGATATTAGAACGTTGATTAAGTAACGTTGTTGTTAGAACGTTCTAAGAACGTTTTGTGACGAACTCAATTAGTTTTTCTAGTTTTTCGGTACTTGTTTGGATGCTCTGCGAACGTCGGAGCAACGTGCTTGCAACGTACCTGCTACATTGGATTCAATAAAAACATTCTAGGAACGTCAATACGACGTTAAAGGAATATTTTAAAATATTTTTGGTACATTATTCCACCTGGAGGAAACGTTGCAACGACGAACGCCGGTAACATCGGTATCAAATAAAGAACGCCATTATAGTAGCCATCCAACACATGGATCTGACACGATAACAGGCACATCTTTTTATGTTTTATTCTTCAAATTATTTTTCGCAGATATTGCATAAAATTTTAAATGCCCTATGTAACGGGAATATCAAAAACAAGGCAAGCCTTATGTAATTCGGACCCTTCGTAAAGAGTCACTTACAAACGATACGCTGCGTAGCGGTCGCAAACAGAAACTCGTGATGAGCGGCTCTCAATAACCGAGACGAGATTACGCTATTTGCGGATTTTCCTTGCCGCTACACGGCGTATCGTTTGTACCTCCGTCAGATACATTGGAAGGCCTTAGGCCGAGAGTACATAAGACGTGTAATTCCAGCGTGCAAGCGACTCTTTACGAAGGGTCCGAATTACAAGGCTTGCCTTGTTTTTGATATCCCCCTTTACATAGGGGACATAAAATTTTACGCAATATCTGCGTGAAATAATTTTAAGAATAAAAATAAAAAGATGTACTTGTTTTCGTATCAGATCCATATCTGTTAGATGGTTACTAATGACGTTCTTTTGACGTTGCTACAACGTTACCGATGTTACCAGCGTTCATCGTTGCAACGTTTCCTCCACGTGGAAAAATGTACCAAAATATTATAAAATATTCGTTTCACGTTGTATTGAGGTTCCTAGAACGTTTTTATTGAATCCAATGTTGCAGGTACGTTGCGAGCACGTTGCTCCGCACGTGCGCAAAGCATCCAAGAAAGTACCAAAAAACTAGAAAAACTAATTGAGTTCGTCACAAAACGTTCTTAGAACGTTCTAAAAACAACGTTACTTAATCAACGTTCTAATATCGTTCACACAACGTGGCGATATCATTTTTCATTTGCTCGTCGAACCATTATTTCGTTTCAAGAACGTTACAGGAACGTTATGCATCAACCAAATTGCGGACATTGGAACGTTTCCGTAACGTTGCAGGAACGTTCTAAGAACTTTCGACCAGCATGTTCTTACGTACCTACAAAAACGTTTTTGGAACGTTCTCAGAACGAAATGTGCTATCTGGACGACCATATTTTAAGCGTCTATTGAATTCGTTTTATTTTAATGGCGATAGATCTGAAGGGTCTTAATGTCATTTTTAAACAATGCTAGTAAATACTGCGTACTATTATTTGTTTTGTAATTATTTTAGTTTATATTTTTATACGTTTTGTATTCTGCGACAGCTTTTTAATTAGTTTTAAATCTGTATCTGTTGTACCTTGTAAGCGCAAGGCTACATTAGACCAGGAGTCCTTAGCTGAATAAAGAATTCAAATTCCCAAAGAAACGTCCCGAAAAATTCTAAATTGTTCTAAAATTTAACAGTGATGGAGGAAATTACTTTAAACAAACTTGGATGAATTGATTAACATAATTATTTTTTGTAATAAAATGAAGATTTAGCCATCATTGACAATTTCTTTTTTAACTGGAGAGGAGGAAATTAAAAGGCAAATAGCATTTAATGAAAAAAATAAAAATACGTCGATTTTTTTTTTAAATTTATATTTTCGCTGGTCAGGTAGGGGGCAGGGGCGGGTTATTCCAGATTCCAGAAGGGTGCTGAATCATATACGGAACATCATGTTCACACTTCACAGATACTTCACGTTCACAGTCAAATTGCACATCAGTGTGGAAAGCCCCTTATGTGGATAGTCCCGCGGCCCGCAGAGCGACAAAGCAATGGATCAGTTATGGGCTTAGGAGTAGGACACCAGGACCACGGACAAACAAGGACCAATCCGACTGTACGCCTGCGTACTGACAAAGATCATATTATTATTGTTTTTTTTTAGTTCAAAATTTTTATAAGTATACATAATACCTTCCTAAACTGTAAAAAAAGCTACTAAAAATTTATTAAAAAAAAAATAATATTGTTATTGTTTTCAGAAGCAATGTCTTGTGCAATGGAAACAAGTTATAAAAAATTTGGGAAAGTTTCTCAGAATAGTAAGAAAAATAATGATAACGAAAAATATTGAACTTTTTATTATGCTTTATAATAATTTCATATTAAATTGCTTCTAGTTCATTATTTTTATGTACAAATTTTCATTTAAAATTTATTTTTCCTTAACCACTATTTAATTACTTGTTACAGATACAAAAACTATATTAAATTTATTAATACTAACCATATGCTTAATACTTGTTTGTGTTTCAATATGGGCAAATGATCCAACTGAGATTGAAACTGTTATTGTTTTATTAAAACGGGATCAACTATCAATTAAAACAGTTTCAGATAAATTTCTTTCATTTGGCTTAGATACATCTTTATTAAGACAAATGAAAAATTTACCAATAAATCATGAAAAATTTATTAATCTTGCTCGTCATCTAAGTCCAGCTTATGTTAGAATTGGTGGTACTGATTCAGATTGTTTATACTTTTCCCAGGTAATATTTATAAATTTCATTATTGAACTAAAATTATTTAAATTAATATTTTAAAAATATTATGTTTTATTACAAGACTCTAAAACAAACCAGTGAAATTAATAAACAGAATGTAAATATAAGTCAATTAAGTGATGTAGATTCACATGATATTAGCAATTTTACAATTACAAGTGAAGACTTTGTATCTCTATATCAATTTTCTAGACAAGCTAATATCAAAATGATATTTGATTTAAATGTATTATTAAGAAATAGTGATGGTTCTTGGAATGATGAAAATGCAAAAGATATTATACTTTTTGCTAAAGGTCATGAAATGGAACTTGATTGGCAATTGGGGAATGGTAATTGAAGTAAATATGTGAATTAAAAAAGTGTATGATAAATTAATTTTGTAATATTATATTCTTTTGCAGAACCTAATTCATTTTATCATGTATTTAATATAAAAATTTCTCCGATACAATTGGCTAAAGATTATTGCAAATTAAGAACTATACTTAATAACTTAGGATATGAACAAAGCTTACTACTTGGTCCTGAAACAAATCATATTGGTGATGAATTTCATAATGGGGAAATGTACTTAAAAACATTTTTAGAAAATGTTAATGATTGTATTGATGATGTTACATGGCATCAGTATTATCTTAATGGTCATATAGCTCAAGTACAAGATTTTGTAAATTCAACAATATTCAATCGTTTGCCAAAGCAAATTCATATTATATCAGACATCATTCAGACAAGTAGACGAAATATTTCTATATGGCTTTGTATGCAATTTTTTGTATAAAACAATGATTAATATGTTAAGTCATATAACTTAATAAAATCCTCTGTTCATTTTTGTTTTCATTTTTACAGCTGAAACAAGCTCTGCATATGGCGGTGGTGCCAAAAAATTATCCGATAAATTTGTGGCAGGTTTCTTATGGCTTGACAAACTTGGCTATAGTGCTAAAACAGGAATCCAAGTTGTAATAAGACAATCATTATTTAATGGTTATTATGCCATGATTGGTCCTGATCTAAATCCCAATCCGGACTGGTGGGTATCTGTAATTTTTAAACAGTTTGTATCTGAAAAAGTGTTGGATTTATTTGCACCAAATAATTTTGGTAACATACGTTTATATGCTCACTGTACTACAAAACAAGTTATTTTAAATAAAAATTCAACAGCAGTTATTTATGGTGTAAATTTGAATGACGTAGAGCAAAAAATTTACATTGAATTACCAAGAGGATCAATGCTTTTAACTTATATTCTTACGTCAGACAATTTACATTCAAGGTTAATATAAATATTTATATAGATATACAAGTCTTTTAATAAAAAATATAAATTCTATTAGGAAACAAAAAATTGAAATAAATCAATTTAAAGTGAATTTATTGTAATATTGTTTCTTGTTACAGAACTATTTTTATGAATGGAAAGATTTTGAAATTACAAAACAATGGAAGTTTACCAGTTTTCAATCCAAAAATTATACCATCTAATCAACCTATACTATTACCACCATATTCAATGATTTTTCTTTTAATAAGTGGCATGGAAATTCAACCATGTTTAATGTGATATTAAAATTGTGCTCTTTTGATATACTGTACTACTATATAAACTTATATATAAGAAAAAGTAATTTTGTATATATTAGAACTGTATAGTTACCAATTTAACAATTTATTTCTTTTAATACAGTACATTGTTACATGTTTCTATACTACACTCAAAGACATTATAATACAGTGTGCTTTTCATAGTTCAAAAATCTGCTATGATCTCTGATAACTAAGTATGTAAATAAACTGGTAATGAATCATGACTAAGATCATATACAGATTAGAACATTCTCTGAACATTCTTTTTTCATCGATACGATGTGTTTGTAACATGAAAATAAAATGTAATTTAATTATTTACAGCTGTAAAACAGTATATTGTACCTACGAGCTAAACACAAATAATGTATAAATACTGAGTGGTGGTATGAATTGAATAAAAATTTTTGTAATTAGATTTCACCACCAACATTTATATTTTATTAATTTTAGTTTTACCTTAATATTCTGCTGATTGTATAAATTTTTAACTCAAAATGTTTATATTAATATAGTAAAATTTAACATTGATTGCAAAACAATCTAGAATGTTAAAATATATAATTTTTTCATTTGTTGCTTGGAATAGTCTGAATTATGGGTCATTGAATTTTAACAACCAAAAAACATTTATATAGACACATTTTTTTAATACTAAAAAAATAACATTCTCTGTTAAATTTGCAATTTAATATTAAGTTGTAATATCAGAGTATATGATTAATGTAAAAGCAAGTATTAGACTATTTTTCAACACTATATGGAACTTTAATTTAAATAAAATCTTTTATCAAATGTAATAAACTATTTATAATACTTTTTTCACATAAATAATAAATAATTAGGAAAAAGTGTGTCTAAAAATGTTTGCATCATAACTCCAGTCTCCATAAGCTTTATCCATTTGTTCCTTCTTCAATCATGTATCGTTTTCCTTATTCTGCTGCCGAAATGGTAATCGTCTTTCCTTTTGGATCATCGAAGCGATCCATTGTCCTTATATCCATGATCATTATTAGACCCCAAATCATAATAAGAGCTAGAATGGAAGTAACGAAAATTCCAGTCCAGATAGGAATACTCATAAATCCTACACAATCATAGACTTCACCAAATTTCTTTGTATCCATTTGTACTTGCAAATTTTGTATTTTTACAGAGATCTGTTTATCTTTATTCTTATGTGTAAAGTAATTATCTTGTTGGCAATGATATGAAGTATTGAAAGGAAATGCTATTTCTCTTCTACTTCTTAAAAATATTGATTCTGTTGCATTTACATCTGATTCATATTTAAGACCAGTGAAAATAAAATATCCATGAGACATTTCAAATTGAGCTGTGAGAGTAATTTTTTGTTGGTCATTAGTAGAGATCCATTTCATAGAATATACTTTTGGATCTACAATTACTGTTGGGTTTAGTAATGGGATATATGCTTTATCATCAAACTAAAACAAATATTTACATATGACATATTGGTTCCAAAATCACTCAATGATAGTAAAATATATATAATTATAATATACCTTAATTGATGGATATTTATCAGCATAAAAAAGAATCTTATCATGTTTTATAATGAAAGGTCCATCATTTGAAGGTGGAGCTTGTCTTTTTATACGTTCAGAAGAAGAATATCCACAGGATTTGCCTGTAAGAGCCACTATCAAATTTGGACTTGATTCTTTTACCATGTTGTATATCTCTGGAATAGCATTGAGATCAGTGACTTGAACTAAAACTAATTGACCTTCAGGAACAGATTCCAGATCGTCTTCCATTGTCACATTATAAGAAGATAAATTTTCAAAAACTGATAATGCTGACTCAACTGATGTAAAGAAAGTAAGAGACCCTGCATTATTCAATTGCTGTAGACTCTAAATAAAAATAAATTAAGATGTTTGAATGTTGTGATATACTTGTAAAATATAAAGAAATATATTATCATAAAAGTAGTGAATTTTTTTATAAAGAATTTTAGAATGTAAAAAATAATTATTTTTTGATTCATTGTAAAAGAATCACAAAATTACATTCATATACTTGCAGACTAAGTAATAATATACAAAATCATGCTATTTAGGTAAACAAATTAAATAATTTTGTTTAATGAACTACTTATATATATTTGCCTATACAAGCAGCTTAGTACTTATTGAAGATAAAAGTATTGAATTTGAAATACGACAAATGTAATAATACACAAACTAATATATAAGAAAATTCAAATTCATTACCTCCTTGTGATGTTTTATGTCCTCAGCGCAAAAGTTATCCTTGACGAAGACCATCATCGGTGGCTGGCCCTTGCCCAATCGCTCAGCTACAATTCCTTCAAACTCAGGTCTGGAGGTCTTGTGCAATGGATTAACAAGACCTGAAGAAGTCTCACCATACCAAAGCATCACAGGCACAACGTTACCTGCGTGGATGTGGGCCAGTTGGGCGAGCAAAGCGCAGACGACGAATCGCCAGGACATAACGTTCTTCATGGTATACCCCATATTCCTCTCGTTACTGCAAAATTTTCAACTTTGTCTCAAAAGTGAGACTCACCTCAGTTTGTGACTCTTCGTCCTCGCCTTCCCCGAACACCAGTGTTCGGATCACTACAGCGAAGCAACAGAAGGTCTTGCCTAGTTGCAGATCTGGAGAAGGAGTCCGGAGTTGAGGTTTGGGGAGGAGGCACCCAGGCACCTGATCACTCGAGATAGTCATATGACGAGGTCACGTGATATTTTCCAATATTCCGATCGTCTCGCTGTAACTCTCAGTAGTCTCAGTAGCGCCTAGCGGTGGATATTTGGTACATTTCCGTTATTCCTTGTGTCATATCATGATCATGAACGTAACAGATTGTGATAGAAACGTAACGTGCCTATCCATATAGGATGGCGGGCATATAAAATTCAATCGCTAATATATGACGTAAAAGTTATCGATTTCAAAAATAGAATATAATGAATCGCATGAGTATAACGAGAACTTAGAATGCTATATATTTTAAAATAATAAAAAATTTGACCTACTTTTAATTATAACCTCTTCTTTTTCAATTAAATTGGCTATCTACATCACGGTCTTCATCTCCAAAACACAAGTATATATGTATACAATCAGTATAATACATACTTTCTACAGATTGTCTACTCGATGATGACAATCATCATATTGTGCAATTGCAGTTAATAAACAAAGTATATATATTAGGTATACATTATCAAAATAACGTGGTATTTTATTAATACCGTTACAAAAATAATAGTATATATATATAAGTATGTATGTCTACAAAATATACAATTAGTTATAATAAATATGGAGGCAACAATAAAAAATAAAAATGGGTTATTCATGAAAACAAACTAGTATTTGTTTAAAGGTTGGAATCAATGTCCATCATGGCCAATTCTAAGATGAAGCGATCTCGTACTAATTCTCTGCAAGATGATGCAGCAATTACAAAGTGTTATTCAAATATCATTAAATGTTTACTGAAGTATGAATGCAATATTGAAGAACAACTTACGAAAACTGATTTTAATCAATTACTTCATATTGCAGTAAAAAAAAAATTCCAGTCTGTAGTGAAAGCTCTAGTAAAAAATGGTGCTGATATATACTTTCGAGATAATGATGGTAATACTTCTTTAACTTTAGCTAAGAAACATGCCACTGATCAAATTTATGATTCCTTAGTGCACACAGAAGTTGACATTAATATTGTTAACTCTAAAGATTCAACATTTTTCTTAAAAATTAGTGTTATTTTGCTTCTTTTAGAGTCATTCTATGCTAATTATTTCCCAACTTTATATTGTACATATCAGTTAATTCGTGAAAATCCAATTGATATGGCATTACTTCTGTTAAATAGCAATATTATAATCAAAGACTTTTTTCTTGACGTATATAATGCTGTTGAAAAAGGGTATAAGGATATTATTAATATTATACTTGAAAGTGGAATAGATGTTAATGTAAGAGATAAATTTGGACGATTGATGCTTCAATGTGCTTGTTATCAAGGAAATGAAAGTGTTGTTCAATTTCTCTTAGATGTAGGTGCTGATGTTAATAAACTTGATGCATATCAACGATCTCCCCTTCACACTGCAATTGTTGCTCAACAAGTAAAAATAGTCAAATTACTCATAAAAAATGGAGCTAATGTAAATGCTCGTAAATGTGGAAGAAACTTACTCTATAGTGCTATAGATGGTCAGCATCCAAGAGGACTAGAGTTAGTTAAAATTCTAGTAAATAAAGGTGTTGATATTAATGATGGACTCAAGACAAGTTTACCACTTCTTCACTATGCAGTAGAAGAAGATTGCATAGAAATCGTTGAATTCCTTCTAAAAAAAGGAGCTAATTTAAACAATAGAAATATGCAAGGAGAGACTTGTCTTCATAGTTGTGTAATAGCTTTAAAAAGAAAAGGAGACTACCATGTTGAAGTTAAACAATATTATGATTTGTTTACATCATGTTTAGTAAACAAGAGAAATTGGAGTATAAGATGGCACCGCCGAGTAAATGAAAAAGAAAAAATGGCATCAGTACTTCTTAAATATGGAGCTGATGTTAATGCAGTGGATGATGACGGAAGAACTCCTCTTACTGTTAGTAATATTGGAACAATTGGAATTGTTTTACTTATCAAACATATTGCTAAATTGAGAAAAGGTAACAGTCTTGTTAGTGAAATAAATTTAAAATTTATTAGGGAAAATAAAAAACTAAAAGACTTTTTTGTAAAATGCAAAGAAGAACTCAAGCTAATGGAAAATTTTATAATTTCGGGAAATATTTCTTTTTATGATGTTTTATCCGAGAAAAATGTAAATAAATTGGCCATTTATGCAAAAAATGAGATGATAAAACAGATAATAATAGATTCAGAATATGGAAAAGCAAGATTTCCAATTTATGATCAAGAATTAAAAATCCAATTTGCACAAGGAAAAGAAAGAAGATTTCTTTTAGATTTAGCAGCAACAGCATTTAATCAGATCTTTCATTTTCAGATACCAACTTTGGTAGTTGAGAAAATAATGCTCTATTTAACTTATGAAGATTGGATTAATCTGATTAATTCATAATCATTTTAACAACCATTAAAATAATAAAATTATAAATAATGCACATTTTTAGACATTAACTAACATTTATTATTGAGTGTTATTATTTTGTTAAACATCAAGAACATTTGTGTCACAAATTTTGTGTGTGTATATTTTATATATGTGTTCACTAAATATTTATTTAAAATAATGTTATTTGATATTACTAAGTGTATGATATATATGTACATAGTGTGATAGTAGAGGATTCTTACATCCTTAATTACTAACTTATATTTGTAAATAATTTTATTTCAAGTCAATTTCTCATGTTCTCATCAAAATTTCTAATTAAAATTTGAAATACTTAATTAGGTTTTGAAACTTAAATATTGATATCTTTATGTATTGGTATCTTTATTATGTTTATATTATAACAGTAAAATGCAATAAATGTATTATTGGATGTCTATAACAAATTAAAAATAATTTTAATCCTTAGATCTTTATCAAATAATTATAAATATTTACTTATTCTCATAATAAAAAAATGTTTTAGGAGCAATTTAATTTTTTCAGATGTCTTAACAAAAGGTCTCTTTCAAAAGATATGCAATGAAAAAAAAATTTTAAAATAATTTTGTAACGTATTATACAAAAATTATTTTCATAACAATAGTTTCTACATACAGATTTCATTTCAATAAGTGTTAAAAAAAATAAAAAATCAAAACAATGATTAAACAGATAATAATAAAACTTGGAAAGTATTGAATGAAAAGTCAAATGAGAAACAGCAAATTTTGTAGTTATGAAAATCGTTAAATTGCACTTTTTTCATTGTTATAATCTTTTAATTATAAAATTTCATATAAACATAAGTATATTTATTTGGTAAACAAAATCATAAATGTAAAAAAATGAAAAATACAGATTTTTTTTAAAATAATTTCAACTATTAAAATATCCTTGCTGTATCTATGTTTCATAGTTCTATAATTTTTTTATCAAAATAATGATATAGCTACAGTCCGTTATAAATTTCTCGGTCTTGAAACACAAACAGTACTTATACCTAAATTATGCAAAAAAATTGCATTACCTTTATTTTTATTAAATTGAAAATTTTGACAAATATGAATCGGTAATGCGCTCCATAATTTCGGTCGTTTACTTATTTTTAATTGTAGAGAAGATTTTAGCTGAAAGTAAAAGATGGAGAAACGTAAAGTAGGATTTCTTTAGTGTTTTCGAGGTAAATAATATTGGAAATTAGTGGAATTTGAAATTATAGTGGGAGATAGGTGATGGGAAGAGGGCAAGATGGCAGCAGTATCGTTCGGAGAGGTGCTGATCTATTGGACCACCTGTGCCCGCATACACCGTGGCCTCAGGTTAGGTCGGCGCCATGTTACTCGAATGAGGTGTCAGTATTTGTTCAACGTGACGGGAGTTTTGGGTGTGGATCGCAGAGCCGCAGGATTCCCGAGCGAGAGAGCGCGAGCAAGCAGCCGCAGCGCGCGACGACGTGACTCGTCGCACACATACACACACACACACACATTCAGTATCATCATCATCGTCGTCCCGCGCCACGCCGAACGCGCACCTGTACACTCCAGGACAGCGACCGGCGGCCCAGCCAGCAGGCCGTGCACCGTGAGTTTTTCCACTGCCTTTTCGGCTTTTCCGTGCCACCCTCCGCTCCGATTCCCTGTGACTCGCGCGCGCGCGCACATCGCACGGCCGATCGCAGAGTTCTTATATCGCATACGCCTGAAGCCTCCCAACCCTGTAGTACCTATTCCTCGGCCTCCTCTTTTTCCCGTTCGATTTCCCATTCGCACGCCCACTCGCCGCCCGCCGCGGCACATCGACTCCCCGCGCGCGAACGCAGACCGAGCAAGAGATATCACGGCGAGATATAGGTTACGTTTCCTCCGCTCTCGCGCTCGGTTCTCTGCCGCTGCTGGAAAACGGTAAGGCCTGCTTGCGTATATGGCCCCGGGCGAGATTCACCTTGACTTGACTTTACGTCGCCCCTTTCCCATACGGTTTGCTCCCAAATTTCACTGCGTGCCCAGCTGTTGTGTGCGCTCACTGCTGACTCTTGCTCGGGCGAGTCGGCCCTAGTCCTTTTTCCTGCCTCTACTCTGCAGGCTTTTCGCCACTTTGTATATAAGTAGGTACTTACCTCGTCCGCCTACCATTCGTCGAGCCTCGCGATTGTTAACAAATTTATTGGCCGTGTGTGAGCGAGGGAGAGAAAGAGAGAATTTACGTAAGAATTGTGTGTGAGAGTAAATGCACTGCCGATCCTTCTATGGACAGTTTCCTTTTCGTATTTCTCCAAGGATTCCAGTCATATCGATGTCTAAGACCAACTTTGTTGCATTTTGCTTTAACTATTGTATTACTTATACATGCTTTGTTTTTGTTTATTTCAACTTTTTTTTCATAAAATTATTTTTCTCCTATTTTTATGACGATTTTAATCGGTTTACAATGTCATGGGTCGTTCAATTGACTAATTATCATTTTTTATATTTCAGATTTATTTTTATTTTGACCAGAAGCAAAAAATAAACTATCAAGATGCCGAAATCGGTAAGTACACCTCTATCACCAACTATTTTTACAAATAGGTACTTATAATTAATCTCCAATAATGGGAATGTTACGTTTTTTAAACAAATTGTTCACTTGAAACCTCTCAAAATTTGTCTTGATAATTTCACTTTTTATTAAGTTTCGGACTATATTAAAAGTGACATTCCTGTTTGCGTTTGAGCTGATGGCGATGACACCTGTTGAAAGGGCGAGGGAAGTTGAAAGCGCTTCAAAACGGCTCGTTCAAAGTTTAAGTTTAAGTGTATTCCAAAAGAACTATGCGCTAAATAATCTTTAATGTATAGCTTTTACGGTTTATGATTTTTTTTTTTTTTCGGAAACGGACGTTTTGAAAGTACGTAAATAACGGTCAATCGGTATCTCATTACGGGACCTCTGCGATGGCAATATTTATGTGCTTAGCCTAATGGTATTTTCGTAAGATAAGTTTTCTCGATAAACCTACATTTTTGCATTTTGGCAAAAAAATATCGTTTTGTAAAATGTTTTGCAATTACTAATGATGATGTTACTAATATTATCACTAACTGGATAATTTAATTAAGCATATTAGAGCATTTTGATTTAGTATTATATTGTCGGTTTTTTTTTTGTGAACTAGATAACATTGAAATTATTTACCTTTATCAATACGTACTTCTCTAGAAACGGATATATAATAGATTTCACAATGCGCTGCTTGTTATCGCGAGTAATGAATGACAGTGAAAAAATACACGAGAAATTAGGTAGGATTTGTAACTGTGTCAAAAGTTAAAATCCAGTGCGTATCTTAAGTACGTTTCTTTTACCTGTCAAGTGGAAACCGCTTTAAGGGGAAGCAGCACCGGTGCGCATCTGTCAATTTAAAATGCTCCTCATACACGCCCTATTGTGGCTGTTTTAAGAACATGCAGGTTTCTACTAGTTACCATTGTGGCATAACATCAAATAGAATCTCGTAACGATCTCGAGGGGCCGACTGTATAGAGCGAACGTGGCATCAGCGAACTCGAAAAGAGTAAATAAAAAAATAACAATGTATTCGTAAGAGTAAATAACGGAGCTCAATGTGCGCCTACGTCAGTCATCCGGTGAATAAATATTATTACGTAACGCAACAGTATAGTCGCCTATTAAATTTTCGCTAAACCGATTTTATCCTCGTAAATATGGAAAAACGATAGAATCGAACGCTAAGTGATATACACAAGAGCGTATAGCGCTCCCTGCTCTCTTAAATGAGGGAGAGCACATGAGTGTAGAAAAACAGAAAAAGGATAGCAGCCTCTCTATCTCTCGCGCGCGCTTCTCTTGGCGAAATAAGTTTAACTGGGTATCAAGTGGTGCTGCTCGCCGCGTGACGTGTGCACGTTTCGTTCTTTTTTTTTTAATTTTTCAAATTCAGCGCTGCGTGTGCTCCAACACGACACGACGGCAGTGTCGGCGGCAACTCGAACGAGCAAGCGCGTGGGCGACGCGAGAAGGAATAAAAAGGCCTAAGCGTATATAGAGAGGAAGATAAAGCCAGTGGCGCGTCTGCGTGTATATGAAATTTCGCTTCCTTCCGTTGACTGGCGAGTAGCGAAAGAACGAACGTACGCTCCGCAGCTATAGAGGGAGGGAGGGCGGGAGGGAGGGAGGGAGAGGAGTAGCAGAGTCAGTCGGTTGTCGCTGAGCACCGGGGGCTGCCGCGATCACGTGGTCACGTCGGCGGCTCGCTCACGAGTGGAAGGGCGCCGCCGACAGCGCGCGCGAGGGACGCTGCCACCGCCGCCGCCGTGCGTTGTTAGTCGCGCCTGCACTTGCCCCTCCGGAGGAACCTATTGTGTGTGTGTGTGTGTCTCGGCGCGCGCGTACGCACCAACGAGAAAGAGAGAGAGAGAGAGAAAGAGAAGAAGCCCTAACCGTCCTCTCCGCGGCCCCAAGAGCCGTTGCCCACGCTCGGCCAGTACACTGCCGTTCCTTCCCTCGACAGAGAGACATAGCTCAATTGGCGCGAGCGGGACTCGCTTTCACTCGCCACCATGGTCGCCAGCTCCAAGATGGTAAGGAATCCGCGCGACCTTCGCTCTATTGCACCTTCCCCCGCGGCAGACGGCCGCGCGCTACCTGCCGCTCCTCTCCTTATCGCACGGCACAGCGGCATCGAGAGAGCCGAGTTTTCCTCGCGCGGCCCTCCGACAATGCACCTCCGCATGCCAAAGCCGCTTTTTTCACGGCCGCTCGCAAATGGCCGCGTGCATTTCGGGAGAAAGTCGCGCGCGCGAGAGCGGCCGAGGCGTCGGTTGGCGGGATCGGGAGATTCGTTAAATTCAAAAAGCCGCGCAGCTGCCCCTCGCCGCGCGCCGCCCGAAAATCTCTCTGGACGCGCAATCCTCACCTGTTGATACACGACCGAGTGCTAATTATGCCGCTTTGCGCTCTGTTTCATGGCGAAGATGAACGTGCGGGTGACGACGATGGACGCCGAGCTGGAGTTCGCCATCCAGCAGACGACCACCGGCAAGCAGCTCTTCGACCAGGTCGTCAAGACCATCGGCCTCAGGGAGGTCTGGTTCTTCGGCCTCCAGTACACCGACATCAAGGGCGACCAGACCTGGATCAAGCTCTACAAGAAGGTAAAGGCTCGCATAACTCTCTGCACATACATATACTCTGCCGCCTCGCTCTGCAAACCAGCGCTCTCCTCTTCATTTCTGTCACGCGATGCTCTCTCGCTTCTTATCGGTTTGCAGAGGGACGCCAATACTTATATACTCAATTCACATTACCTCCGTAACAGCCAGCTAGAAATGTAGCTTGCGTTTCTTGACGGCAGCTTCGCTCATTAAGTATAAGCTACCAGTAATAACAATATTTTGACATTATTTCCGAGGATTTTATTTCTCTGTCTTATAAATCGCATAAATTATCTTGGAGCGAACGTTGTAAAACAATAGCCCGTTATCGCGCGAGAAACCTCGGTGCGAATTTTGAATCGGACATTTTAATCAGTCAAATAGCGTCCGATTACGGTTTTATCTGTGGCGCGGCCGATATGTAATTGAGAGCCGGGAGAGTGAGAGAGAGAGAGAGAGAAGTGAAAGCATGTGTCAGATATATATCGGCAATAATTATTCGCACATAATTTTTAACCGAGTCAACTAACGCGAGCGTAATGGCCCATTGTCTTCTTCCTACGCGTGTCGGCATTTATATATGTATACTTTCATGTGTGTGTATGGGAGCCTCTTTCTATAAGCTGCCTGCAGCCTCTCTATACCTTCTTCTTATATACACACACGCACTCTGTGTTTTCGTGAAAATCATTTTGCGACACGGAAACATAAAGTCTATTCACTTCTCCTCAGATTATTGTTCTTTTTAAGTGCACGTATATTACGCTCAGGCCTATTTAAGATAAGGCTCCACATAAGCCAGTGTTTCGGTCGGGACGAACGTGATTCGCCTTGTAAACGGCTATTTTCCTCGGTTAAACGCCGCGCGAAATTTTACTCGCTGACGCATTGATTATTCTTCAAATCTTATTTTCATCAAAAAATTGTTAGAATTCGCAAAATGCTTGCTGAGGTAGTCTTTCAAGTTTACTCGGTATTATGCGATTAAGCACTTAGACATGTTTGTAAGAAGATTGAAAAGATTTAAACGTTTCGCATTAAGCCACTAGCATTTTTTTTTTAAATACTTATTATCAGCTTATGCGTACAGCAAAAGTATATTGTAAAGCTTATAATTGTATTCAGTAAAGTAATGTATCTCAGATCCCTGTTATAATCGTTGGAAAACATTTTCATTCCGAGTAACGTAGAAACGATAATGATTTCTATTGTTACTGTTTTATAAATTGATACATCTCAATCAGAACGTTTTACTTTCACTAATAAAAATTAATTCGTTGTAATTGCTAATGTATAATTATAAGGCTGTAAAAAAGTGCTCATTGATTAGTCAGAGGTGTAAAAGAAATAAATTTCGACTTTATGAAAATAATTATTTTCTTGATATCCAAGGCGGTGAAAAAACATTTGCTCGTTCGCCGTGGCTTGCGTCACCGATGACTAATGAATTTCCTTTACTTGCCATCATACTTGAATATATCGATAATACAAGTATATCACAATGTTCTTTCTCTCCTAATCGGAGCAATAGTGCGTTGAAAAATTCGAAAACTTTACGCTCGTTGCGTGAATCAGTCATCGCGAAAAGAAAAAAGAGTTCAGCCTCTCCGCGGACGTGTTCGAATTGAAGAAAACGATTTTTTTTCCGCGACTGTTTCGAGACTCGCGTGACGTTCGGCGACAAGTGGCCGCCGCCCTATGCCACCTGCGCGCGTCTGCGTGCACCGGCGCTTTTCGCCGACGCGCGAGGACGCGCTTATCGGCGCAAGACGCTGCTGCTGCTGCAGCCTTCGCGCGCTCATAGCCCGAGAACAGGTTTATCGGCGAGCGTCACACTGACCCAGTCATCCACCACCTCCTCCTCCGAGCGCTGACTCTTGCGCACGCGCGCGCTCGTTTTCCGTCCGCTGTCGTGGAAAAATAAAAGCCGCCTGCTAATTTCGGACTCCCTTTGCGATATATAGCGTATGTGTGTAATAGACTTACCGGCACATACGCAACATCGACTCCAGTGAGTGCGCGCGCTCGCGTCATCCGGACCACGTATACGTTTGTTTATATTTGCCGGAGCCGCGCCGAGCGCTGCTTAACCCCCGCGAGATAGCGGCGCGACGGTTATTTTCGATTCTTTCCTCGACTGACTGCGCGCGCCGCTGTATACTTATATAGCTATACCAATACGATATTCATATCGCCGATATAAAGTCCCGTGATTTACGCCGATGGCCGGGATTTCTTGTTCCTTTCAACTCGGCGTACATATATCTCATTTGCAAGTTCATGCCGTTTTTTTTCATTAATCGCGCGCTGAAAACTGCAGCTCTCCTCGCGAATGTAACTTTTTCCCCGCGGCGCGAGTTGTTGTAAGCCGGGTCAAGGCTTTTCTTCTCTCACTCTCTTCGCGAGCTGCGTATACGCGCGTATACATAGCTATATGCTTACACCGTTATCGCGCAGCCGGCGTTTTCGCTGCCGCGGAGAGCTAATTCGTCGAATTATTCCGCGCAGAGTCTCTCTCCCCGCGGCGCGCGCTCTCTCTTTCTCTCATACTTATATGTATACAGGCGCAGTAAAAGTCCGTCATGCCGAGATGATTTTTTTCGGAGCAGCGACACACGAGTGTCTCACTCGCTCGCTCGCTCGCT
>JAPYZP010000952.1:0-15079 GCA_030522985.1 Torymus sinensis | reverse complement strand
CTCGCTCGCTCGCTCGCTGCGTATTACGCAAATCTAAAATTACCGAGGCGCGCATGTGTGCGCGTCCGCACGCTTGAGCGAAACTCGTGACGGCAATTTATTTATGCGCGGTAGATACATATATATATACACACGTATACATGATGAGAGATGGGGAGAGAATCGTCCTGCGGCTCGTGCACACCATACACATATGTATATAGTGGCCATAGTGACAAGTTCGGACGCTTATGTCACGCCGATAAAAAAAGTCCGGCCAGTTCTCGCTCGCTCTCTCTCTCGGCGTATAGGAGAGAGGAGAGAGAGAGAGACACGCTGACTACCCACTGATGTCATCGTCTGTCCCTTCACGCACAACATGCGCGCGCGCGCGCTCGTCGATGACGCCTCATTCATGCCGGTTATATTCCATTTTCACGTAATTTTAGCATTGTTTACCGGTTATTTTCAGCGCGTTTGTACACATAACACGAGCTCGAGATGGCGCAGTTCGTCTTTTCTTCTGATGTCTTTAATTCGTCATGGAAATATTTATAGACGGTCGCGGCTCCTTTCGCCATTGAACTTCAAATAGATAACTTGTAATTATAACTAAACACAGCAGTGCAAAAGTCTCGCGGTGAAATGCAAACAACTATAGGCGTGCGCGATACAAAGGGCCTATCTGCGCTCGTATACGCGTTTGGGTGTAGACTAGCTCGCTTCCGCAGCGTCATGCTCGGCTACCGCTCACTTATCTCGCTCTTTTTCGAGAACTGATATGCTGATGCACGCCGTATAACATCCTTGTGGTTTCGCAAAAGAGCAGACGCTGCTGGCAAAATTACGCTTTGCACCTTGAATTAATTTCGAGGCATCGTATAATGAAATTACTCGCGGATAAAAATACGTTGTGATTTAAGTCCCGCCTAGACTTGTCTTGGGAATGAGTAACATTGATATCAATGAAGCAACGGATATTTTTGAAATTTTTATTCCCGGCGCGCGTGAATCATCCGCGCTTATCACTCGCTCAATGCATTCATGTAAATTAAAAGAAAAAGAAAAAAATATTGTTTAGCTCTCCCCAGCGCGCCACGAATTCGAGTACACAATAAAAATTTTCCCGGGTGTAGTTAAAATCTTCCGTAGCATCACGATTAATTCTGAGAGCGTGTAGAAGGAAAATTTTTCCGGCCATCAAAAACTTTCAATGCCGCACTCGAAGTGAAACCCGGCGCGCGCGCGAAGAATCGAGCCTCGGTTCCCCGTATACAGCGGAATATCTATAAGTATCCGAGCCGTGTGACACGCCGCTGAAGTTTCTTTCGCGAGCGCGAGAGAAAAAGCGCCGCTAGAAAAGGAGTCGCACGATCGGTAATCGGCTTTCACCGCGTGCGCGCGTGCGCTCGAGAACCTGCGAGAGAGGATATCCCAAAGACAACGCGCGCAGCGCCACGCGACACGATCCGCGAGGACGACGCCTCGAAAACCTTGACCTCGTGTCTTCTTTTTTCGCCTTTTTTCCTTTGAACTTTCGATATAATACGATCGTGTATAGGAAAAATTTCCGCTTTTTTTCGCCGTACACGCGTTGACGTGCGCGCGCGCGTGCGCTAAATAAACGAGGCGCGCTGGCGGCTTTTGTCGCCGTTGAATGGGGCCTTCGTGTCGCGGAGCCGAGTACAATTTTAATGCTTAAATGGCTTTTTCTCTCTCTCGCACAAAGGAGTGAGAGAGAGAGAGAAAGAAAGATGCGCTTAAGGCGAGTAAGTTGAATTGTTAGAGCCCTCGACGAGAGGGAAGCGAGAAAGTGAGTCAAAGCGTGTATATATGTGAGAAAGAGGTAAAGTTGAACGCTCTGGAGATGGATGAGGAAAACGAAGGAGAGAAAGAAAGTGTCTCGGTTCTTCCGCTCGAGTCACGTACGAGCAGCTCGAATTCCATATTATCCAAATTCAGATATATACGTGCAGATGTCTTTTGAATTCTTCGTAAACGTATATGTTTGCCAATTGTAGGCTGCTAGTAGAGAAATTAGAATGTAAATTCTAGCCGCTTTGCCAATATACTCGTAACAACTTTGCAATATGGGAAAAAACGTATAGTTGATTCATTTTCCTTGTTTGACGTATTATTTTTTTCTCCGAAAGACCGATCGGATTGTAGTCGGCCCGCACGCTAATCCAAGTAAAATAATACTCATAATAAGAGTCGATTAAAAGTGGCCGGTAGGTAGGCAGTAAAATAAAAAAATGTATATACGAACGAGCTGAAGCGTAGAATTTTGTCCAACGGCGCATTCCATCGTAGCCAGTGCCTTTAGAAATTCGAGATCCCGTTAAAGTCGTTAGAGTTGCATAGTTATGGATGCAAATGCGTAGCATATATCCAAGTCAAGCGTTTAGGCGGCCCTATAGCACTTTTCAACCTGCAGTGTGTGTGTGTAATTACTGCATTCGCAAGCGTAAACGCTAGCGCAGTATGTCGCTCATGGTAGGGGGACCGAAAAAAGGCCCCGCCAATAATAATGCAGGTAAAAATCTGCTGGTCTGTTTCTATCCTCCATCAGCCGGAGAGTGCGATATCGAGGGTGGTGAAGAAGGAAGTGAAAAAGAAAGTTCGAAAGCTGAGAGGTCGCTCCGACTCGGACACGGACGACGACGAGTTCGAGGACGATTTGGTAAGACCAGTTGAGAAACTCGCACGCGCGTCTATATAGCGCTGACGGTTCTTCTCGGAGGCGAAAAAAAAACTCGTACGGCAGCGACAAATCTTTTTATGTATACATGTATGTATAGGAATATTGTAGACGCGCTTTTCGGTCGCGCGGACGAGTTTTGAAGGGGGCGCACGCGCACGCCGCCGGCGCTCTCTTCTAACGGCAAGGAGTCGGTCCGGCTGGCCATTCATTCGTCAATTATTCCTCATTAGCGGCTAATTCTTTCTTTTCTCAATTAGCGCTCTTTGCAGTCCACTTCGTTTCGATGTAATGCCGCGGTGTCGTGTAGCTTTTCCTCACTTCTCGTACCGCCGGATATTTATATACTTTTGTTTTTTGTTTCGCTTTTTTTTCCCCCACTGTCGTTAAAAATAACTAATTTGCTTTTAAAAGTATTGTATCACCTGTTTTCTTCGCTACGCTTACGTGTATATCTATAAATAAACGAGGTTTGCGAGAGTATTATTTTCGATTTAACATTTTTTATGGACTATGTATATATAAAAAAATCTTTTAAGGTCAATAAACATTCGAGTAAATGCCGAGCACGCTCTAGAAACGAATTGATATGAAAGAATGAAGTTCAAATATCGGGAGAACCTATGGGAATGCTCGTGGGGCTGTACAACGTGTTGCACGCACCTGTTGCTATATGGCGAGCACCATCACGTTTCATTCAGGGTGTGTCTACATTTTGAATGGACTACATCAAGCGATAAGAATGTCGGCTCACTGAAGCTGAACGAGTACATTAATGAAACGCCGCATTGTCCTTATCAATTTCATTTAGACTTTTTTTTCAATGTCGACAGTTTAAATATTTGTCACCAAATTATAATATCGTTTTCTATTGGAACTGATTAATACATATCAGCTTGAACAAATAAAAATGTTAGTGTGCTTTTAACGAAATCAATAAAATCTTAATTAAATTTCAAAGTTTTTATCTGAAGAATGATAAAAGTTATCGTTATTTAAAGAGAAATACTCGCAAAAAATCGGGAAATATTTTATCACATAAAAGAGCATTACCCAAATGTGTTCTAAACACATAAGCTAATAACGGTTGCGATAGGGTAATATCAATCGAGCATATCTGAAAATAATGTTTATTAAAAAGAAAATCCGACTGCAGTTTCTGGATCAAAAACATTGGAGCCTCGGCAGGTAAGGAAACCGGCTGACATTACGTTTCATGTCTACCTGATTCCTAGCGATTGCGAAGAATAATAAGTAGCTTACGCGTAAAAATAACGGATATGCAATTACCGGGCGACGTAACAGCTTCCTTCGCGTCACGTTCCAAGTCAGAGCCCTGTTTTTATTTTCAGTTTTTTCCTATCAGCGCGGCACAATATCGACGCGCGGGCACATACCTACACATCGACGCCGCCGCGGCCACCGTCGCACGCGCGGGCCCCACGCGTGTGTCTCGCTCGCGCCGCCGCCGCCGCCGCCGACACGATGAGGTGTTCATTTTACGATGTGGATTTTTCTGCCGGACAATCATTACACACGCGTCGTCGCGGATCTCGTGCTTTTTTGCCCGTCTGTTTCTTTGCTCCGCGTTTTTTCTCCCCCTCTCTCGCGGCTTCAAACAAATTTTGCATCCACAATATTTATTTTATTTCTTCTATATATAATTGCAGATTTTTGAGTGCTTTTTTTCTGACAAATTGTTTTATTCGCGGAGATTTGAAGAGAGCTTGGTCGTCATAATAATTAGATTAGACGATGCTGCTGTCAGGAAACGCAATATTTTTCGAAGGTCTCCTTTGAGAGCCTAAAAATAACATTTCGATCTCTGTAAAGAAGCGCAAGCCTCCGTCAATGAGTTATGAATATCGAAACGAGGAGCAGCGAGGGTCGCAAGTGCGCTTTCGTCTGCTTTTAGCCTTCTTGGCTCCGCACAGAAAAACGGACTGCGAATCCTTACGTAAGGCCGTTTTATCTTCCCCTGCTATATTTTGCTCCTTTTTTTCCCCATATTTTTTTCCTTCCAAGACTCGTTGCAAAAATTTCAGCCGATCGCGTCAATTGAATAATACCTGTTTTTCACGTCCACACGCGCCTTTGCTTGCTTCTGCAAATCAAATATTAATACGAAATATTAGACGCCGCGAAAACTTTTAACAAAGAGTTCGAGCATTAACTAACGTATGAAAAGCGCTTTATTAATTGAGGTTCAATGTAACGCAACGGAGGATGTTTCACTCTATCACTTATCGCTGAATGTTTTCTTATCGTCGAATTGTTTAAGTCGATTATAGGCTCTGAATGAGTGCAAGTTTATCAGTTTCTGGTATTTTATTCTTTTTCAGTACTTTGAACTTTATCAATTCCAATTAAATTTACAGAAATTACTGTATTAAGAATAGGACCATTGCTTTATATGATTATAACTTGTATTATAGTAATCGTCTGTACGTTTATCGCAATGCAGAAATTAAAATTAATTTTTCAAGTTTCTTAATTGAAAAATGAAGTTATTTTTAGAGTATTTTAAAATATTTTATTCAAACATTTTAACCTTTTTATATAATAATATTTCAACAATAATGCTTAATGTAATTTCGAATGTTAATACTGCTTTTGATCGTAGAAATGCGAAATTTTATTTGATCATTCTGTCACATTCAGTCACATGGTCAACTTCTTGCTGTTATAGCAGTTAATAAAATGGTGTATCAGCATTACAAACATTAACGTCGGCCGAGATTGAAATGCATTCTAATTTAATTTCCGTTTTACCAGACGTCTAATACAATATTTGATAATTAAATACGTACGATGCTCCCAATATTATACGTATAATAAACATAAATATATATGAGAATGATAATAAAAATTTTCGACAATATTAATATCTTAACTAACATTATATAATTTTGTATTTCTTAATCGCATGCCTACTGTCATACTAACAACTAGAAGCGTGGACTTTCATTCTTATCTAGGGTAAGCCGAAAAACTCACTAGAAACTTATTAGTGTTTTTGAGTTTTAAATGTAGTTTCTCGTTAAAAGTAATTAGAAATTATTGTTTCTGAAGTAGTTATTTTTTTCAATAATTCATCTGACACTTGTGTTACGTGTAAAAATAAACCATTGCACTCTCAATTGTTTTCTGTACACGGTTTTATAGATAAGATACCTCAATGTTGTGATATGAACAATTCAAATGTCATACAGTTACGTAAGTTCTTGAGAATTCGCGTCTATATTCGTATATTTAAATGCAACTGTTAATCAGGTATAAGAAAACAAATGACGTTATATTTTTAAATATTTTAGTAAATACCTATTGAATCATCAAATATGAAATAAGTGCAAGATGAGTTATCATGCATGTTTGTTACATTTTTGTTTTAACCCTTTCTTTTCTAAATGAAACAAGCCAAAGTTTTAAAAAGATAGAAATTTTGGTGAAACAGTAAAAAACATGAATACAATAAAAATAATTGCAGGTCCTTCCGTTTGGCTCTCGAAAAATAATCAACGTAAGCAAATGCTTAGCAGAATATAAAGAATGCACTGGTTTTTCAATAAGTTGACTGTATTTAGTTGGCTTAAGAGAGCTGCGTAGTTTTGCGGGATCTTATGACATTAAATGAAATGAAAATTTGCCAATTCATTTTGTTTCGAAAATACCAAAAGAAGTTTATTACGCAGTGCTCTTAGGTGTTATGTCTAAGACTGTAAAACATACTAACTGTCATGTCAAAGGATAGACTGTCAAAGGAGTCGATAACAATGAGAATAAGTGCGCGAATAGATTAAAATGCTTTTCAAAAATGAAAATAAGTCGTTATCGTGAATATCCCAAAAACTCTACATATTTCAGCTCAACTTTTGACCGTTTATCCTGCTATATAAACAGGCACAACATTTTAAATGTTTAAACAAGCTCATCGATTTATATCGTTTTGTAAAAAGCACGAAAACAGTAACATGTAATATCGTTTGCGAACAAAAGCACAGAGCAATGTGGAAACACGTGTTGCGTTTTCAGTTTTTCTGTTTTTGTCGTTGGCAAGACACTTGAACAGCACATGCAATTGCACTTTTCAAGTCTTGCGATTGGTCGTTAAGTTTACTCAGAGTCCTTCACTCTTCCTCCTGTCAGGCTTTCATTATCTTCGAGTCATTGCGCAACTTGGTGTGCAATAATTATGAAAAATTATGTCACCTGACAGCATTGAACCGCAACGGCTCTTTTCCGACACTGGTCAATAAGACCTTGCATCTAATTTTAAATAATTTATGTTTTTTTATTATCTTAGCCTCTGTACATTGCACTCAAATCAGTAATTAATTTATTACTTTGACTACCAGTTTTTAATTAGTAAAATTTAACCCACTGAACAGACACCATTTTATAGATGATATAAGACAAAGTACCCGAATGCGGGACAAACTGAAAATGGGACCGAAATCGGGACAGCAGTAAAATAACTTATACTATAGAATGGTAATAGGGTAACGGCATTACTTTATTAGCATTATTTCTGATATTAACCATGTATAGTCACATCAATGTTGTCTTACTCTTTGAATTGAATGCAAACGGCATGATAACTTTCCGAGGTTATATTTCAGTAGCGTGAGTAGTTAAATCTTTGTCCAACTTTAGGCGTCTTATGGTTCCCTGTACCCGAAAGTGGGACACATTTAAAAGTATTGTCCCGGTATAGGGTTCAAGGAACGTCCCGATTTAGGTCCCAGCTCGACATAGGCTTTTTCAAAATTATTTATTATAAAAAAGAGATTAGATTGAAAGTTTTTGAAAATTTGGTCGGACTCCAAGTGTGTCCCGCTTTCGGGTACATCTCTTTAATATATTATATGTGCCCCGCCCCGCCGTTCCTTTGAAATACCCTTTGAAATACGTTAATTTGTATACGGAGTAGTTCTTGTACGTATAAGGATATTTTTTATACATTTCTTTAAAGAAACTTGGCAGGTATTAAATAATAACTTTTTCTTAATATATACTACATTGAAAAATGAAAAGTTATAAAAGACCCGTTTTATAAAAAGAAATAGCTGATATAAACGATTAAGAGCCTGTATTTACTCTGATGTTTTCTGTTTTCTAGTATCTCTTATTAAATGCTTATAAAATATAATTGACATCATTTCATCAGGGATTGTTTTGCACATTTATAAAATTACGCATAGTTTATCGTCTGAAAAATTACGTGGAATTTATGACAAAACGGTCTAGTCAATTTCCATGTAAATTTGATCGTCAGTTTATTTAAAAATATCATCTAATTTTCCTCTGTGAAATAAATATGATCATACAAAATTTTCGTTATTGTGGGTCGGTATTTGTAATATATATTAATAGTTTGTATGTTGTCATACAACACACGAATCGCATGCATTTAAGTGTATATTTGTTGTACTTTATTTTACCCTGTAAATATATATATATACATCTTATTTGCGATTTTTTGTGTAACTTATACTGTACAAGAACCATTTTTAAAATCAATTTTGTCCAAAATTGCATGCCTGATAACTTTTTTCACAATTTTATTTTGTTTCAGTGAAACTTAATATGTATGTGTGTATATTTCTCCTAACAATTTTAATATTAATCTGAAAAAATAACATTCTTTTTCGTATTTTAGGTAATGAGCCAGGAAGTCAAGAAAGAAAATCCTCTGCAGTTCAAATTCCGCGCCAAATTTTATCCAGAAGACGTAGCGGAGGAGTTGATTCAAGATATTACACTGCGGCTGTTTTATCTGCAGGTATATTATTTAATATTAATGTTTTTTATTTTCTTTGTGTAAAATAATTAAATAAATATAAAATATAAATAAGTTTTACTAGGATGAAGAATTAAAGTATGCTTCTATTTTTGCAGGTGAAAAGTGCCATTTTAACCGATGAAATATACTGCCCGCCTGAAACTTCGGTTTTACTGGCATCTTATGCCGTTCAAGCACGACATGCGGATTACCAAAAGGGCATTCATACTCCTGGATTTTTGGCCAACGACCGTCTGCTCCCACAGCGTGTCATGGATCAGCATAAGATGAGCAAAGAGGAATGGGAAACGTCCATTACTAACTGGTGGCAAGAGCACCGAGGAATGCCACGTGAAGATGCCATGATGGAATACTTGAAAATTGCTCAGGTGATTAGTCATCTTTAGAAAAATAAATTCTTTGAAAGGCTATTCACTTTTCTTTCTCAATTCTTTTGCCAATATAACGTTTTCAAGTATTTTAAAACTTATTTTTCCAATTCACATATATGTGAATGACTAATATTAGTAATTATTACGAATATTAGTAATTATTAATTGCCGATCAGATTTCGTGATAATTTCGAAATAATATGTGTAAAAAATGATATAAAAATCATAGCTTGTTTGCCTTGAATGCAACCTTGTAGAAATATCTCATAGATTCATTATCAAATAGGGTGCATGAAGCTTATATAGGTGTATTTGTGTCTATTAAAACTGACAAGCTAGCCTTGAACTTGCTTCACGCACCGTTATAGACCTATTTAAATATTAATGTTATAAGCTAAAAAAAAAAAATTGTCTGTGCAAGTATAAAATTAATTTAATTTATAGCAATATTAATTAAAAATATGATAGATAATTATTTCTGTTTAACGATTAATAAATTATATTCTTTACAATTAAGGATCTAGAAATGTATGGAGTAAACTACTTCGAAATTCGCAATAAAAAAGGTACTGAACTATGGCTTGGAGTTGACGCTCTTGGTCTTAATATTTATGAAAAAGATGATAAGCTTACGCCAAAAATTGGTTTCCCATGGTCGGAAATTCGTAATATTTCTTTTAATGAAAAGAAATTTATTATCAAGCCAATTGACAAGAAAGCACCTGACTTTGTATTCTTTGCTGCTCGTGTCAAAATCAACAAGCGAATTCTCGCACTTTGCATGGGAAATCATGAACTTTATATGAGGAGACGTAAACCTGACACCATTGATGTTCAACAGATGAAGGTGAGTTACAAGTTTAAGTTATAATATAAAATAATAAGAATAAAAAATCAAAATATTTCGTAATAATTTTTATTAAAGGCTCAAGCAAAGGAAGAAAAGCTTGCCCGTGAAAAGCAACGTGAGAAATTGCAATTGGAAATTGCAGCAAGAGAACGAGCTGAAAAGAAACAACAAGAATACGAAGAGCGACTTCGTAACATGGCAGAAGAAATGGAAAGGAGACAAGCCGAATTGAATGAAGCTCAAGAAATGATTCGTCGTTTAGAGGAACAACTGCGACAATTACAAGCTGCCAAAGAGGAACTTGAAGATAGGCAGAAGGTAAATTTATACGATTCCTTGAATTTATTTTATTAATAATAAATGATAATATCGTAGTGATAAATTAATATTAATAATTTTTAGGAATTGACTGTCATGATGGAGAAACTTGAACGTTCCCACGAGATGGAGGCTGCTGAGAGAGCCAAATTGGAGCTAGAAATTCGGAATAAGCAGGAAGAAGTTCACCGCATACAATCAGAGGTTGAAGCCAAGGATGCAGAAGCCAGACGACTTCAAGAAGAAGTCGAAGCTGCTAGGTAATTTAGTACATTTTGAATTAAAACAACAATCATTCTATACGAACAGCACAATTTTTAATTTTTATATTCTTATGTGTTAGACTTCGACAAGAAGAAGCTGACAGACAATATCAAGCTAGTACTACACCGCAACACCATCACGTTGAAGAAAATGAGGAGGATGGTGAAGATGGTGAAGATGAAGTTCCTCACGGAGATGTAACTAAAGAACTCGCTACAGATGAATCGATTATTGATCCTATTGAGGAGAGACGCACTTTAGCTGAAAGAAACGAACGCCTTCATGATCAACTTAAAGTGAGTAATTTTCCTTGCACGTGATTGCAAATCATAAACTTACTTCGAAAAATTTGATCTGATCCATGTCAAAATTTAAAATTTGTTTTCTATTCCTTACAGGCGCTGAAGCAGGACTTGGCGCAATCCCGTGACGAAACCAAGGAAACTGTTATGGATAAAATCCATAGGGAAAATGTTCGTCAAGGACGCGATAAATACAAGACATTGCGAGAAATTCGTAAGGGCAACACTAAGCGTCGCGTCGATCAATTCGAGAACATGTAAAAAGGAAAAAATGAAAAATCACGTGACGTCTCTCCAACCCTTTATGTTAATTTTTCATAATTAACAATTAACCTTGAATATTATGTCCTTTAAAAGTCCTCTGCCGGCGATTTATCGAGTATGCAGCAAGTGTGGCAATCGCGTTCGAGCTTAGAAGTCTTTGAAACGTTTTTTTGAAGTATTTATGAAGAATTTGACCGAAGATAAGTCTTATATTAAGCATTCAAAAGCTTCGATGACTCGGAAGACTTATATGCACGCCTATTTTAATCGAGACTATTGTTGACGTTTGCACGTGTTTTGGATATTTTTTAAGACTTTCCTTAGCAAGAACGACTGCTTTGGGAACCTATTGAGCGAGTTGAGAACATATACAGAGTTGCCATTGTTAACTTTTTTCAAATCCGTATAAACATTGGACTCTTAAATCATTGCCATCAATTCATTTAAGAATACTTAAGGACTTGTTAAAAAGCTTAAAAAATTTTAAGCTTGCTTAAATAGTTCTATATACTTGGTATATTTATAATAAATATAAAACGAATATAAGCTTAGGTAATAACAAAATGTACGTAATAGTACAAAAAATGAGATCTATCAAATAAAGCGCCTATGTATTTTCAATATCAAGTATTACATTGCGTCCAAATTCTTAATTTATTAGAAGATAACTTATATTTAAGCTTTTGAACAATTCCTTGAGTTTTAATAACGATAAAGTTTCTTCCATAAAGAATATATAGTTATAGAAAGAAATATACTCTAAACAAAAATGTCTCGATGAATTTTGAAAAAGAATTCATTTTAAATTCCCATATTCTAGATACTGCTATCAAACGCAAATATATCAAAAGTTAATATATTGTTCGAGAAAAAATGAGCTAAAAGATACAATTTTCATGATTCTCTGACTTTATAATGACTAGCTATTTTATATTTCAATGAAACACTTGTGGCCTTTATTGATATATACTTGTAACGAATACTTACGATAGTTGTAATAATAATATTTTTTTCGCAACGTTCATAGGTAACGTTATCAAGCGACAAAAATAATATGTAAGATTGGAGTGGAAGACCGAGTGAATGTGAGCGAGTGAGACAAATAAAATTTGCGATGAAATAAAATTGAATTGTATATTGCTTAAGGCCTTAAGTAATTGTAATAGTTCAGATGTAACAACTTAAGTAATTATTCAAGTTTTACATTTCTTTAAACTATTGCTAGATTATTATTAAACATTTCTCCGAATAATTTCTTGAGCTTCACCTGAGCTCTTAAGGTCTTGAGTCAGTATGACATAGATTTGAATGAAACACAAATAACATCAGTACCAAATTTCAAAAATTAAATTTTTAATCAAAAAATGTTTCTGAAATCAATTTTTTAATTCTTCCTGTGAGGAGCGTGCGCGAAGTAAAACGATCTGCGCACGCAAAAAAGCACGAAAAGGCAAGATTCGCGCACTCCGTTAAAAAAATATTTTTTGAACGCCGTACGCTGCCAATTTTAAAATACGAAAACTATACAATTAAAAGCAGTATAATAAGAGATTGAAACTGTAACAAATATTTTTAGAATTTAGTATTTTCGATTATTAGATAAATTTGTTATAGAAATAAAATCTGCCTTAATTTTTTTGTTTCGCATATGTAGAATGGATTCACAACCCACAAAAATAAAATTTCCTAATGAAAATATGTAATATAAAGTAAGAAGTTGCGGGACACATAAACGTAAACTTAGAGAACAACTGTAGAATCGACGGAAAACATCAAACATAGCTATAAGTAGATATTTTTTGATGATATATTTAATAGTAACATTTATAAATGATTATCATTATTATTGTATTATTATATTATTATTACAATTATAGTTATTAATGTTTACAGATTAGTAGTGTTATTATTATTAATTTTATTATTGCCAAAATAATAATATTGATATGTGAAAAAACTTAAAATGAACTATTCAAATTTAGTTTATTAAAACATTACTTACGTTTTTTTAATATATTAATCTACATTTTTAGAAAAATTTTATTGTGATGCTTGAATATTATAAGTAATAACCAAATAGTAGTTTTTGCAACAAGTGCGTAAAGTATGACTTTTACACACCGGTACCGATGGGATACGGCGCAGCCGGCCACGAGTGATATTCGATTGCTACGAGTGTGTAAATCGTACGCACGTGTTGCGAATATTGCTTTTTGATATCGTATGCGTAAGTAGTACCGACTTTACGCATTGTTTTCGGGGCGTAAAGTGCGTAAATAACTTTATGTGCACACCATGTGTAAAAATGACACTTTACGCACTGCAGAAAATGCGTAAAGTATTTACGCATACTATATCAAAAATAAAAATTTATAGTATCGCAAAATTTTGAAAATTTTTGGGTTCTACACGTTTTAAGATTTAAATGTAAAAGGTTAGGTTAAACATTTTATTTATATTAATCATACATATCATTTTACTGAAAAAAATGTTGAAATCTTTTTTGATCGCTAAAATTCATGTTGCGCATTTACTGGTTGTAGCCCGTTTCTAAGTGAGTCCATTTTTGCTGACGCATAAACGTATTTTTACTGTTTTTGTATTTATTATGGCAAATTCGTCCGAATTCACATGCACATACTGTATTTTATATAATAAATAAATTACTAATTAAAATCAAATTCGAAAATCGAAAATGAATCACTTTTTCACAATGCCGGGGTATATTTACGCGTTGCGATAAAATACTACTTTTCAATTTCAACGCGTATAAAAAATAACAATTTTGATACTGGTACAATCAGAAATTACACAATAAAAATGCAAGTATTTTATTAGGAAACAAATATTTTATTTATATGACTAACTTACTGTCCTATATCCTGTCCCTTATGCGGTTTGATTCAATCGTACTTTGGAATTAGGATAATAATTTTCTTTATACTGGGCCTTTTATTAATTTAGTTTATCTTCTAATATAAGCTTATGGCTGTATTATAAATAATTTAATAGATTAATAAGCTAATTGGAACCCATATAAATGTGCTTACCTGTTGTCCTAAATTAAATTCTTAAACAATCAGATTTTTTAATTTTAAGTGTGAAACTCTATCCGTAACAATTCAGATAATACAAATACCGAGAAGAAAAGTCAAGGAGCGCGATAACGCTCCGAAGGCAAGTAGTCTAATATAAATTATTGAAACAAAATACAAAAAACAAAATGAAAAAAATTAGAAAAAAAGTAGGAAAGAGTTTTATAGCCAATATAACACGTGGGATTAAAAATATGTAAACTTTACACGTGGCTAACATAGCATTCAACTTGTTTATAGTATATATATGCGTAATAATAGAAAATTGAAAGATTCATAAATCCGTAAAATAAAAAAAAACTTTTTCATGAAAATTTATGTAATAGTTCTAATAAATAAAATGTTAGTTTTATATAATTCTAAAATATTTGGAATAATAGAGAACAATTTTGAAAATCAAATTTCGAATGTTATAATAGCGTAAATATTTTTCATTAAAAGAAAGTCACTTTGTTATTCTTTGAAAATTTTTATTTTTGATTCGATTTTAACGAAGCTCATTGTTTTCCTTGTACAATTTCAGATAGGAGCTACGGGAAAATAATTCAGAAATTATTAATGAAGGCGAAGTGAAGTGCGACATATTATATTGTTTACAATCTTATATACCATATTACATGCCATATCGACGCCCAGTACGGAGAAAAGCACAACTCAGGCCGATACGAACACTAGTACAACTCAAGGCTTTTTAAGAAATAAAGTAATATTCGCCTGCCCTTACAGAAAAAATACGATTCGCGGAGCTGTGACGAAAAAAAAGCACAACTCGCGGAGCTCGGACGAAAAAAGTACAGCTCCATAAGTATACTTAGAAAAACTAGCAGTATTTATTGCGTTCTTGAAAATAGAATAACTTATGAATGGCCAAAATAAAAAATAATTGTCAAGATATTGTAAATCACCATTATATTAATAAGTGATTCCATCATATGAAATATTACAAGTACTTTTTTTGCCTAGTGGGCCGAAAGTACCACTTTCGCTCCCGGCGCCCGATCGCAAATGTTGTATTGTCGGCCTCGCCAGGCAAAAAATCGTATACGCACCATGGGAGCAAATAAAGAATGTCTCAGATCGCATGTTTGTCACCCTCGGTTTCGGCTCGGGTGACAATTTACATGCGATACTA
>JAPYZP010000951.1:0-20128 GCA_030522985.1 Torymus sinensis | reverse complement strand
ACGACATCCGGTCTTGCGAAAGCGGCGAAAATCGGCAAAGTCGCGTCCCTTGCCCTCATGACCCCCGTGCTGCCGATGCTCGTAAGTGTCTTATAAATCCACGACATTTTTCCTTCGCGTCTGCCTCTTCCTCTTATCCAATTAATCTCCCCTTGGACACACCCGATCAGGGCGTGGACTCCTAATTTTATTCAGCCAGTTGCGTTATGTGGCACAACGACGCTCAAGTTTTCCTCGTACGGTCTGATATAAAACTGTAATGGATTGTGTAATCTCTCCATGTATGCTTTTTTCCTCGTTGGTTAGCCATGCGTGCAAGGTACCGACTCGAAGTGGGGGTGAAATGAACTTTGTTTTGCGAATGTTCCAGGCGGAGGCCTGCAAATCCGTAGAGATGGCAATGGAGAAGTGTCCGAACGGCATGCTTTCCGAGGTGAAGTATGACGGGGAACGCGTGCAGGTACACAAGAAGGGCGATGAGTTCCGGTACTACAGCCGTTCGCTGAAGCCAGTATTAGCCCACAAAGTAAGTTTTGAGCTCTACCTAAATTTTTCTAGCCAAAATTGATAATAATCATGATTTTAGAAGATGCGTTCAAAATTTGTTTTCTGAAATTAGAGGTTTTAGTAAGTTTGGCGCGTTTGGGCGCCCGCAGTATTTTTGCTAAGTTGCAGCATCTTGAACTTTGACATCTTCCAATGTAAGATGGCTCACCCTAATTTAGCTCGTGACTATACATAATATTATCGCAATCAAATTATGCATACGATAACGATAGCATAAATTTTTATTGTAATTATCGACGTTTCGGTAAGAAGCATGGACTAGAATTTATAAAATTTCACAAACTATAAACGGTAATAATTTACAAAGGATGTGTGCCATTTGCATTTAAAACAATTGTCGGATTGCACTCGGGATTGCATGATAAGTACGCATGCTCGAAAGCAAAATAGCGTGCTCGAGCACCTCCCGGAACGCGAGTGGTAGAATAGAAATGCGCGAGAATCTTCATGAATTCTTAATTTATAAGCCATTTACGCGGAAGCGAATCCAAGAATATTCCAGCGCATCCTCCGCGCGTAGCGCATTCACATACACAGCCAGTTAATTGTAGCGCCATTCAGCGATTTACGTCGAAAATACTCTGCGCCAGAAAGCAGGATCGAGGAAGAGGGAAAGCACGCGCGCTAATAAGACTCTCGAAACATTGTAATCCCCGGAAAAAGAAAATCGCGAAGCCCCTCCTACGTGCATAGCCTTCTCATGCGCGCCTAAGGAGCTTTCGCGTGCGTCTAGTAGCAACAGGAGCTACGTCGCAACGCTTCTTCAGATACGCGTGTCGGGCTAAATGGGCCTCCAAGTATTCCTTTTGACATAAGCCTGCACTCACTCGCTCACTCATTCACTCGGCCGCTCACTCATTCTGCGTTTGTATCACTCGAAAGGGGCAAGGAAGAAAGTACTAAAGAAAGAAAGAGGATAGAATCTATTTCGCTAGATAATATGGAGTGGGACAATTAATGGTGCCGTTTGTTTCCCGTTTCCGCTATTCTCGGAACCGTGATGAATAGCAAGAAAGTAGCGTGACGCAGAAGAGACGCATTATTTTTTCACAGGGTTGCGAAGATCAGGAATTATTGTGCAGCCACAAATAGTTGCCCCCGGTGGTGCTGCCGGCCATCGATTATTCCTAATGTTTGCGCGTAGGCACAGGCCGTTGGTAGACCGTTACTAGACTATAATTTATTGACAGTTTGTCACGCGCTTGGGGCTTACAAATATCGAAATACTGAATATGAACCACTTGCTCGCATTTTTCGTTTCATGTTTTCAAAGCAGTTTAATATAGCTCGTAAATTCGAGAAAACAAATTCAGAACGTGTGTCAATTAGAAATATTACTTTGGGTGACGAGTAATAACGTAATAATCGAATGAATGAGCAATAGAACAGAATAGAATAGTTTTTATTTGTGCTATACAAAATAAATGAGCCTATTGATCTTCTTAATAAAATTGCATATACGTTTTTGTTATTCTTACCAAATAAGGGATGAGTTATCAAGCAAGAATGATCTGTATCTAAAATGATGATTTCATCAAATTATGCAATGATTATTAACATAGACATTAGATTTATTTCCTTAATTTGAAAACTAAGTGGCTCTTACGATTAGAATTAAATTTGTAAATAAATGAGAATTGGAGAAAGATCTTGAGCAAAAAAGCACTGATGTAACTAAACTACATAGAGTACAAATAATATTTGCCATAGAATAGAAATCACTACTAGTTACATACAGCCCATTTCATTCTCAATTTGAGGACTCTTGGAAAAACTTACTTTACTTTATAATCTCGTGTTGAAACTACATTTTTTTATGTTCTTCGCTCCCTTCTTATTCTTACTGCTTTTTATCCTTTTCATCGTCTAGACTTTTCTTTCAAAGTATTTACATTACACCCACGAATCCAATCTGTTCCGAAGAATAAAATTAAACGATATTTGTATAGCCTAAGTTTATATACTAAAAACAGTTTAGAATTTACAAAGTTATTGTTCGCTTTATTATTTGATATCCACTATTATCTACTTGTATGATTTTTAATATAATACAAAGTATAACTGAAGTTATTGTTACATCTGTTTGAACTGGAAAAATTTGATAGTTATAGAAAAATGATTTTGATTGATTGTAAGTAATTTACGTTAAACTTTGCCTACCCGAAACTAGCTATTACTACTTTTTACCGGTTCAAGTTTAGTTCATAAAGGAATAGTTATGTGATATTCTATATTTTCAACGATTGTCATCAATTGTCTAACGCGTTAAATCATTGTTAGGTTGTTAACATTGTCCATATAAAAACAACATGTATTATGTAACGAGTACAACAATATTTTAGGTGAATTTTTTGAAAGACTACATTCCAAAAGCATTCCCGGGTGGTGATGATTTAATACTTGATGCTGAAATACTTTTGATTGACACGCGAAATGGTCAACCACTTCCTTTTGGATCGTTAGGTGTACATAAGGTATGAATATTAAATGAGTCAATTTGCGTAGATACGTATTTAAAATATTATATTTAACACGGACATGTTATTTTATATTCTCAGAAAGCTGAATTTAAAGCTGCAAATGTTTGTTTATTTATTTTTGATATTATTTACTATAATGGTGAACCACTGATGGATCGGTGAGTTTTAATATTTTTGATCAATAACTTCTCTTTTATGAGAAAGTTTAACACTAACTTTACTTTTTCAACCATAGGCCAATGAAAGCACGAAGAAAATTATTACAAGAAAGAATGAAACCCATACCTAATCGAATACTTTTATCTGAAGTTGAAGAAATAACAGTAAGCATTAGAAAATATTTTAACTCCCATAAAATTATTATTTGGTATAAAAGTAAATATTAAATATTTTTCAAGAAACCGCAAGATCTTGCAGAAATGATTGTCAAAGTCCTTAAGCTCGGTCTCGAAGGATTGGTGTTAAAGGATGTTGATGTAAGTATACTTATCTCAATAGCTTTGATCATATGCGATAAGGAAGCTTTCTCAGTTATCACATGTATGAGCCGCCTATTTTTTCTAACGTTTCAGAGTCAATACGAGCCTGGAAAGAGGCATTGGTTGAAGGTAAAGAAGGATTACTTGCTGTCTGGAGCCATGGCCGATAGCGCAGATCTCGTCGTGCTCGGCGCTTGGTACGGTACAGGACAAAAAGGTTAGATAAAGCTCTTTTTTATTTGCGTTAGATATCAGAATGCAGCATATGTATCATATGCGGTAAATAGGTTGATTGCAGCGTTGTTATAGAAGAAAATTTTTGTTAAAGTAGTTTCGAATTCATGTTCACCGTAACGATAACACCTGAGGATTGAATATCACGATGAACGATATGAAAAGAAGTTCATTTCACTATCACTAGTTGTGTTTTGCTAACTATCTTAAAAATTGCAAATGTAACGATAATTTATTTAATATGTAATGATATTACTTCAAACGTTGTAAATTTAGCATATTCCAAATAAAGGATTTTTTTTTAGGTGGAATGATGTCAGTATTCTTAATGGGTTGCTACGATCCTGATCGTGATGTATGGCTAACGGTGACGAAGGTATAGTGCAAAACATCGTATTCAAAACTAATCAAGTGCCCTGTGTCGCTGATCCTTTTTAGTCGTGTCATCTTTTACGCAGGATAGGAACCATTTGCTTTTGCCTTTTTTTTTAACTTATGAAATCAATTAGAAAATCTATTAAAAACAAATGGCTCAGAAAAATCTTAAAGTTAAAAAAAAAATTTTGATTGTAAAAATTACTTTGAAAATATCGGCAAAACACGCCGATTTGTTTCTTAAGACTTTTATTCAATCTAAAATATTGGTGATACTCAAATACTATAATATCTAGGTGCATACTGGTCACGATGACGCTACATTAGCTGCGCTTCAAACATCTTTGGATATGGTGAAAATTGGGAAAGATCCTAATCTAGTTCCGAAATGGTTGAGAGCAAATAAACCCATGATTCCAGATTTCGTAGCTAAGAATCCAAAGGTACCAATTTAAAAACTTTTATTTATTTTGATATCGATATTCGCGAAGATTAAATTTGCACATAATATAACATTCATTAATTTATAAAATTACATTTATTAATTAATTTAATAAGCACTGTACTTCAAATACGTTGATAATTCCAAACAAATAATATAAATTTAATTTTCGAAATAATTAATTAACAAATTACGCGATAAATTATAGTATTCAAATAAAATTTTTAAATTATTTGTCATCATTGCTATTCTTGTCAAAGTAAAAGGATTCTATAAATAAAATGAACAATACAGGAGCAGCCAGTGTGGGAAGTAACGGGGGCCGAGTTTACAAATCAAGGAGTTCACACCGCCGACGGCATAAGTATACGATTTCCGCGAGTGACGCGCATCCGTGACGACAAAAACTGGGAGACGGCGACCAACTTGCACGAACTTCGCACTCTGTTTAAACGAAGCTCCGACTCGGTAGACTATTCGCTTATCCTCAGCACCGGCGCGAAGAAGAGGCCGACCGATGATGTCGATGACGACTCGCCCAAGAAGAAAGCAAGAAAACCGAGCCGTCGCCGCGCCGACGACGACGACGACGAGCCGAAACCTTCCACGTCCAGAGGGGATGTCAAGATTGAGAAAGCAGAGGACGGAGATGAGGATTCCATCGATCATCCCGATGTTAAAGTCAAGATGGAAGTGGAGGAATCGGACGAGTCGGCGAGTCGCTCTAACAAGCGGCGAGTTGACGGTAAAAAATCACAGAAAAAATCTCCCGGAAAATTAATAACGCAATTTCTCAGCAAAAATGAGGCGATGAAAGAGGAGGAGACGGGAGGCAGTGGCTCGCGATCGAGCAACGACGAGGACGAGGCGAGCAGAGCGGCGTTTTATTCTTTCATCGGCACTGACGTAAGTGTAAAACCCGTAAAGGCTCGTAACAATTTTATGTCGATATTTATGACGATGTGTTCTATATCTTTCTATCTCGAAAAATTACAGTATATCGAGTACAGCGCGGCAGGAAGTCCGTTAAATTGGATCAACGGCCGAAAACCGCCGGCGAAGCACCTACCGAAGGACGCGAAGCCCATAACCGAGCGCGACGAGATGAAAATGGTACGTTATCGACGGGGGCGTGCGCGCGGGAATATATCGCGAGCCATCTTTTGCATAATACATTGAATTCTCGAGGAAAAATTGGCTTCATTTGAAAGAGCTCGCCATCTTTATATCAAGCGGTGGCGCACGTGCAAGAGCCTTCTAATCGATGGCTCGTTATTACGCAAGCTGATTAATAATTGACTTTGTTACAGAGAGCCCGCTGCCTGCTGCCGGACGCGCGCATCTACCTCGCACACGACATCAGCCGCGACAGGAGAAAAATCCTCCGACGGACGCTCAAGACGTATCCTTTCAATGACTTTTTTAACCACTTGGCTCATTGTTTGCTCGGATATGTTTGCCGAGGCTTGGCGAGAGTCAGGATTTCGTGACGACCCTTTGGCTTTTCCAAACAATTTTCCTATTGCAATGCGCTGGTGCGCGATCGCGCAACTTATTTGACGAAGCTAGATTGCTTTTCCCTTATTTCCTTTTCATTTTCCGCTCGCTTTTCGTTCGCGCAAGCAAACAGATAAGACTCGTAAAGATTTGATCGTGACTATACCGCGCAAGTTGCGCTCGCGTGCCGTGACTATTTGCTTATTTGCGAAGGATATGGTTAGGGTTCGCGCGTTAACCTTTTGTAGTTGTAATAATTCTGTGTATTATAACGCGAAATGTGATAGTTTGAGAATAAGGTTATTGCGAGCTGTAAATATTTAAGAATTGCGATTCCTTTTTTTTTAGATCTTTTTTAGTGATATGGCGTTTGTAAAAATACTCGTCATGATTCATATAATATACAAAACTGAGTAATTGACACGTTTACATCATTTTTATAAAAATGCTTAATGAAGTCTTATCGCGTGTATATAAGTTCATAATTTACTTTATGACACAAATACAAACTTTTTTCATTTTCAAATTTAATTACTTGTATAGTTGTATAGTATAATCATCACTTATTTATCTTGAATAAGTTTGTTAATAAGCTATGTATCGGCGTTCAACTGAATAAAAAATTTGATGACTTTTTCACTTTAATTTTGCATGCATAATATAATTAGTATACAATACGAATTATGATATTCTTTGTATTTTAGTAAATTGAATAAATTTTATAAGTTAAAAGAAAAAAAGATGTATAACGCATGATTATTTCGCATATGACCTTTTTGTGCTCGTCGATATTTTTCGGGCGATGTGTTAATGTTCGAATCGAATTATTAAATTGCTTATAACGAGATAAATGTGTGAGCGTATTTCAACCGCAAACGCGATTTGCATTACGAGATTAGCCGTCAACCTAGCGGAAACGGTTCACTTTATTCCGCGTTTCAGAGAGATTTTCCCCATAAATTTTTGTATTCATTTTTTTCTCGAGGTACAAACTATTCCATAACTTTTTTTTTATGACAAATCGTAAATATACTTATTCAACCACTTACAAAATTATCCGCAAAGCCATTAAAGTATTATTTGACAAAGGCGCATCGGTGTCTATTTTATTTCCGATGCATATTAAATGCACAGTAGTCAAACTTATTAAATCAGTTTTATGTTTTATTAAAATTTATCTGTAGCTTTCAATTCAATTTCATTCCGATCCTTTCATTTCGCATATTGATTCAACACCAACTGCATAACGTAACCACCGCGGCAGAAGTTATTACAGTCAATAACTGTTTTTCAAATGAAATCGTTATAAGAAGACGCAAGTAACCACAACAAATATATTAAATTTCATTTATCAGTTCGAGTTTCTTTGGGGCGGAAACGTACCTGGCATGTATATTATTAAGAAAAACCACAATTAAAGCGTGCATCTGATACGCACGGGCGAAATATCCAATTATGCGCCCACGCACGTTCGCGCGTCCGAAATAAAATGAAAATCCTAACGGATTGTCCCGCTCCCTCCGTGCGCAGACGAAGATAACAGGAACGCGAGGTATAAAATTGTGTGTGCGTAAACGAAAAACCTTAGGCAAATTCAATTACCCCGGCGACACGCGTCAGCAAGGGAAGGGTAAACGTTGGAAACTGTGATGGCTGTGCACGAAAAAATGTCAGAGGTCATTTTGCTATCCCTTTCTCTCTCTCTCACACACATAGATAGAGAGAGAGAGAGAGATAGAGCAGCGGTCACGCGTAGCGGGTGGAGCATTAGTACTCTCGTGCAGCGCGCGTTTCGCCCCGTGAAATCGGAGTGTTACATGCGGAACTGGGTTAGAGGCTCGGCGAAAGAAAAGGCACTCCTCCCCCTACCCCCTCTGACTCTGCGTCTCTGTGTGTGTTGACGAGCGCTATCCAAGCACTCGAGGGCCAAGCGCGTACAGTTATACGCGCGAGTGCGATCTTCCTTGCAAATACGTCTCTCGGGGTGATGAAAGGTGAGAAACGGGAGGGGCAGGGGATCTTGCCGCTGGCGATTTTTAAAGATGACCGGGCTCTCTGTCTTGGAACGGCGCTGCGCAGAAAGAAGGAGATGTCGGGGCTTTCGCACCTACTTCTCTGATGCTCGGCCATTTTTTCGGGGATGCGTGTGAGAAAAGCTCTGACTTCACGGGATCGACCCTCTCAGACTTTTTTATTTTTTCAAATTTTTTACTACCTGTCTAAAATGCGTAATTTGTAAATAGCCGTGTCTAAATTTTAAGAAAAAGAAAGAGCTTACGGAAATGCTTTGATGTCCGTTATCACGTTTCTTTTCAGACATTTATCAACGTACATTTCTTCGGTCGTCACGAGCAATCATATCAGAATTGTAGAAGCTTCTAGCACGTAGCATAAAAAGTTAATACATCCGTTAAATAGCAGAAAATGTGTGCTAATGTGACGTTAATGCTCAATATCTATGAATTTCTTGATAACTTTTTATTACTCTATTATCACGTGAATTATACAACGATATGCTAGCACATTCCTCGTGAATCCAGATAAACTCGCGCGTAAAAAATTCAGAAGATTAGCGGAACATTAATCAATAAAAAATAATCAAACAATAAAATCTCACGTCCGCACTTTATACGGGATCAAAGTCTGGAAGCTGGCGATAATCTTGAGCTGGATTCGAGATTCACTTAATAATTTCGTACAACGCAGCAGCAACAGCAGCCGTTAAGCGCGTCCCTCATCCGTCAATCTTCCAATTTATATATTCCCTAAACTCGTGCCCCCGTCCAAGCTCTTGTATCATGCCGCGTTACATTCGATCCCCCCGTGTACGATGACCTTAAAAGCGATCTCGGAGTCGTCCGAAAGAGAGGGGAAAAAATGGAAAGATAAAAGAATAACGACCCTCACGCCTCGTTTCTCTCACTCTCCCTCCTCTTTTCCTATAGCCTGTGTGTGTGTAGTCTTATCGCTTTTTCCTTAATCACTTTTTGTATGGAAACACACATAGACTCGGCGCGACGATCCTCTCGAAAGCAGAGCAATCCCAGGCGACCCACGTGATTCATGGACGTCCGCGCGCTCCTGCGACGATTCTTTTGGTAAGTTCAGACTATCACGCTTTTACTGTATGTTGCTTTCTCTTCTGTCCCTTCTTTTCTTCGATATTTCGTTCATTCATATTCAAATGCCAGAGTCGTGTGAGAGTACTTGCCTCATTCGTTTCAACTTGGACGTGACTACGCGAATTCGGGGGGCATGCGTCGTAAATTAGGAAAATCATAAGTAATATAAATTCAAAAAACCATTTGGTTGATAGGAAAGAAGTGTCATTTATCTCACTATAACTTTCATCACGAATAAAATTTTGCGCATTGTGATGCATATACTAATCTATCCTTAATCCTTACTTTTTTTTCTTACAGTAGCTTATTATACGCGTTTCTATTCTATTTTTTGCCTAAATCATATGTATATCCTTATTCTTTTGATTTATTCAAAAATATATATTCCATACAATATTATAGTAAAGAATTCTTTTATTTAATACGTACTTTTAATGTAGAAAAGTAAAATTCTGACGTGAGACAATGTTATTCAATAAAGTTAAGTTTTTAGGAATTATTAAAATTTCTCAACACTTTTCATTAGAATAATATTTCCCATTTTATTTTGTTTATATATTGTCAGATTTCCGACGTTAGCACATTGAAGTTACATTAATCAATACATTTATTAAATCACACTGCACTAATGCGTGGTATAGCCATTTATTGAATAAGAATATAAATTACCAGGCAAACAAACTTTATACTCTAGCTCGTCTAACTCGTCAACTCGCGCAAAAAGCCTAATTGAAAACAAACTATTCCGGCGCTCGTGTCCTGATGAAACAAGTTCGCTCACTGTATCTTTCTCCCTCTCTCTTGGAATTACAAAGAAGTCATCACAAGAGCAGTTTGGATTCGATTAATCCGGTACGGGTCTGAAAAGGGCGCGAACGTTATCGCCCCGAGTCCGCGCAGGCGGTAGATCCCCGCACGCGCTCCCGCGCAGTGAGATTAACGAGGTTATTCGAAAAGCCATTACTCGAAGCGCGAAACGGGTTAAAGCGCGACGTCGGCGGTGGGCTTATATGGTTGCTGCCGGCGCCTAATTGTCAGCCGCCGCGACCGTCGTTGCGCGGCCGCGTTAACTTTCGACAGCGACCAATAACAGGCCGGCAAGCTCTCTGCGGTGTGTCGCTCGACCTTGATTAACAATGCCGGCCGCGTTATTCGCTAAAAATCCGTGTAGGCAGCTAGCTGCGTGCAGGCGGGGATGCGACCTGAACGGTTAAATGTGTTAAGGTTGATTTTTGCGCTATTTTTTTATTTTGTTAAATGTTAAAGGGTAGTCAAAATGGTAGGGCTTGATGTAATTTGAAATAATTAATTCGTTTGTACTTTGGAGATTAAATAAAATTGGAAGTGCCTTTCGATGGAGTTTTTTTTCTGCGTTCTTCATCAAATTAACTTCTCAGGGTTAAAGTGAGTTCAATTTTATTAATGGAGTGAGAAATTCTCGTCTACGTTAAAACTAGCTTTAAAAATAGTTCTTGAGGTGAATGAGAAATAAACAAAGTAGAATGAATCGAATCTTAATAAATAAATAAAAAAAACACTTTTCACAACAGATTATAAGAATTAAAGGAAACATTAGTAAACTTTCAATTGTTTGTGTAGGAGCAGAGCAATGTTCCAAAATCAGCAAGACACGTGACGGAGTCCTGGATAGAGAGCACAGTTTCACGTTGTAAAGTTCAAAATACTACGGATCACGCGGTCACTTTGTCAGGAATTTATTGTTCCTGCTCATGCCCTCATCATGGCTCAAGTTCGAAATAGCTTTTTAATCATGTTTACGTAATGGTCAATTTTGGGAACATTTCGCAGGATTATTTTCATACGTTTTTCAACGAAGTTACTAATCAATTTCAACTTTATACGAGATTTTCGACTTTATCAGCGTGACTATTTTATCCATGTAAATTGTAAATTAACCTCTACCCATAATGTATTTTTAGCACACTTTAAAATTGTAACCATAAAAGGACAATAAAGATATTTTTTCTTTTAAATCAATACGAAAATGCATAACAGAACTGAAAAGGATAAAAAAGCGTCGCAGCGTAACGAAATTGAATGAATTTGTTACACGTCTATGAAATAGAGTAGCGGAACGCGCGCTCACTGGTGTGGTTGGTTTTTCCGTGGGTGCGGTGTGCGCTCGCTCGCTCGTCCGCCACTAAGCGATAATCGAAAGCACGTCGTGGAATTGATGCATCACAACGAGGAAGCCTCACTGCTTCGGAAAACTTTCCATTTTGCGAAATTGAGTCTTGCAGCATCGAGGACGAATTTACGCTCTGGGATCTTCAAGGCTGCGGACGCGAGTTCTTCTCTGGCTTCGCTGTGTATACAAGGTTTGCCTATGGTGTACTATTCACCTCCACAGAGGCGCGCGTTATTTTTTTGCTCCTCTTCCTTTCGCCTCCTGAACGAGATTTATTTTGTACGCGTATAGGAACGCCGAGAAGGAATGGAATTGGAATAAGAAAGGATGTTCCACTTATGCTCGGAACGAGACAGTTAATTTATGGTAAAATCATAGAAATATATATATTTAATTTGATCTTATTGAATCGAAAAATTGAGCATTTTCAGTAAATGTATATAAAATTTTTTTTTAGTTAACATGTTGTATCTTTTATTAAATTTGCTTGTCTTAACTGGCGAATAAGAAAACTCTTTCAAAGCAAATAAGGTATAAATAAAAAGTAAATAAGGCAAAGCCTTTGGGTGCTATTGCCTCAAAATGCTTTTTCAACTTCTCATAATCTTTTCATCGGTATATTAAAGCTGTTTCCCTTCTTTAATAAAAATTTAAATTTGTTGAACCGCAATTCCGAGAAAATACTGGAAACATAAATTGGAATGCAAATAAAATAGTAAACTCATAGCTTTGTAATTTAAACATACAAATAATGATTCATGAAAATAAATTTATTTGCGCAACTGCCAAAACTCTGACAAGGACACACAGTGAAATAAAAACGAAGTCATCGGCGATATGTATTTCTCTAATGTATGTCTAATATTTATTACATAATAACATTGCGGAACGGATGTCTCATCGACTACTCTTGTACATGCAGGAAAAATATAATCGTTAGACATTTATTTTTATATGATATATCCTTTTAAAATAGATATAGATCTTTCTTTCATTTTTTGCACGTGAGAAACACTTACGAGTTAAAATTACAGCTGCTGCACGGAGAAAAAGGTTACAACCCCGATTCTCGAATCTGTCATTAACAGTCTTTACGGTTCCCCCAAGAAAATAGTTTTATTTCTTTGTTTTTTTTTTCTACTAACACTTCTTCGCAGGCGCCTTTGTACCTCGCGACAGATTCAAGCGCGAACTTGCTCGCAAGCAAATCATATTTATCGTCTATAATGTACGTAATAATTAAAATCTACACTTGTACATTTCATTGACATTTATATTGACTAGCTTCAAGTTGTTCTTAATAGGAAACTGGTGATCTTCAGGTGCCAAAAATGCGATGCATTAGTTAATATAATTCTAAAAAATACTATCGCAGACCGCTTAAATAAATGCGCTAAATTCGGAATAACAAAATGTCTTGGGATTTCGTAAACTAGCGATGGAACTATCTGAGGTGCAGTGTCGATACGCGAAAACAAAAGTCTATTAAATTTTACAACTAACATTTTTTCGAAACCTCTATTTCCGTAACTTTTTATTCCAGGCTAGAAAGATTCATAAAATATAAAAAAGCACAAAATACGATTGCACACATGATTTTAAAATGGTATTTATTCGACCACCCGAAAAACTATTTTCTAAATTTTTAAAAATTTTCCGGGTTTGAAACTAAAAAATGCTACGGTTGAATTTATTTTTAGATTGCCTATAAAAAAACATTTCATAGCAGAATTTGCTCTATAAACATGAAAGACTGTAAACAAATAGAACTGGTGGTGTGTGCTCTGAAAAAAAATACTCCTACGATAATCGTGTGCAAATACCCGCATGAAAAGTTATCGACTGCATGCACCACAGACGGTTTCCAACTACATAATACACGCCGTTTAAATAACAATATGAGCATTCTAAATAATCAAAGTAAAATACTGCTTGTTTATACCAAGTGTCTATCTATAATACGTAATGGTATTTGCATCAAAATTTTTTGCCGCTTCTCCCTACAACCCACATATAGCCCATGTATATAGAACATTCAATATAACTCCCTCCGTTAGATAAAATTTAAAAAATTTAACAACCAGTATTCATTCAACTACTACATCTATATTGATCTCCAAGCTATTTAAAAGTCTATCCGCAGAAGAAAAATCAGAAGCTGCAAAGCTGTGCAGTTCCGAAAAAATTTTGATGCAATCTGCCGATCAATAAATAATACCACGAAACAACGCGTGCTCTCGACATTACGAAGAAATATAATTTTGTAACTACACCGAATATGACAATTAGTTTACGAGACACGTCGTTTATTATCTTAGGAAGCAAATTACGTGTGTGTATGTGCGTGTGCGTGTGTGTGTGTAAGTGTAGATGTAAGTGTTGTATGATAATCTCGCGCGATGTTGCGTGCGCTCGCTCCCTGCTCTCACGGCTGCTCCCCGCCCGTTGGGGGACGCTCATCGGCGGCGGCTGCTCCACTCGGACCGATCTACTTGCCGAAGCACGAGACGGCGTTGAAGGCGCACTGCCTCCAGTAGTTGCGCTTGCGCTGGAGATCGTCGGTGTCGGCCTGGTTACGCAGGCGCTTGACCAGCCGTCTGCCCATCAGGTAATTGAGCAGGTCCCGTTCCACCGCCGCGCCCTCCTCGTCGCCCATCATCTGTAACGTGAAAGAGAAAGAAGACAGATATAGCGCGTGCTTTCTCATTAGCCCGCCGCGGGCTCTGCACAGTAGTTTGCCTGACGCAAGCATTTTGTTCTTTCCCAGGAAGCGCCACTCGCCTCTGTCATGCAACGAGGCGAGAGTTTTAAATTACACGAGATTACGGACTCTCGACTTTCAAGGAGGATGGATTGATTTTTCCTCGCGCCCGCGCGCGCGTGCACGCTCGTGCTGCCCGCGCACGTGACGCGACAGTCGCCCACCCGCGCCTTTGTTAGCCGCATCGCTGCGAGCTTCGTCACAGTTTCCGCGTTTTTTAATGAGTGTAATTTTGCGAGGATCGCGCCGCCTCAAAGGAGCCTCTTCATATTTGTTTAAATTAGTTGCTTTGTGTTGGGAGCTTCACTCAAATTAGCAGCATTAGCGTCCAAAATACCTTCCGAATACTATAGGCATTATCTAAAGTTTCTCCGATAGTTTTGACGTACTTCGAAACAATTGGCGGATAAAATTTCTCAAATTGTCTTTAGCTCGTCATATATAAATATACACTTTGAATGTTGTAACGAGATGAAATCTCAGCTGTTGGCGGCGTCTTCTATGGGAAGATGAGCCAAAAGTTACGGGAAACCACCGAATGAGAGCCGGCTATTGAATTACAGAAATGCCGTACTTCGCCCGGAAACATCGGCCTCGACTCTCGCTTCTGGATCTAGACTAAATTCGTTACGATGTTTCCAGAGACTCGTCTTTTTGCCTAGCCTAATGGACCTTGCTCCAGATAATACTTTTATATGCGGTCCTATAAATTTTAGAGTTGAGCTAGTTCGATATTTTTAAATTTCCACGCTGCAAGTATAGGGTTGGCACAAATCAACAAATTTCAGGTCGCGAGAAAGGCAGCTGATTAGTGGGGTTCGTAGAATAATGAATAATTTAATTCTTAGGTTCACTGGACTATGCAATCGGTATGATGTAATTGGCAACTCATTACGCAATCGGCTCACATATTATGACAACCGTCAATCCGAGTGAATTTCCGGGTAGAAGTTCAGCCTATTAATTGGGCTGTAAAAGTTCGCGCGTACTGAATGTTAACGAAACAAACGCATCTATACGGGGAGCAATCCACTTGCAAACTTGGATATTTTCGGATGACGCAATAGAGTTCAATTTGCGTACAAAAGCACGCACAGAGGGTGCAAGATAATTAACGCAATTCCCCGAACTCGACGCAATGATTGGCTATATAAAGGTACTGCATCCTTTGTCAAAGCGTTTTCACAGTAAAATTATTCGTCTTATTGTTAGAAGGATACATCGAATTGGTATGTTCATTTGGTACGTATTCGGCTTATTGAATTTCTTCATTTCCCGAACTATTGCGAGAAAAATATCGGATTCCGGTTCCCTCCTTTTCGGGTTACAATCGATACTGCGAGCGCAGAAATGCAGGGGTGTACGGAATTGAATGCACCAGATGTGCGTAAGCAGCTAGTCTGTTAAATCAGAAAATTAAAAGACAAATTGAAGTAATTATCCGGCGTCATGCGCTATTTGTGCCTTTGTAAAATACCCGTAGCTTATTCCCGTTTTGCCGGAAATGATGACGAAATGACGCTTTTGGGTAGTAGCGCAATTATAATTTTCAATTAATGTCCCATCCTTCTGGATGCAATCATCACAGTGAACCTTTTTGTCATAATTTGTGTCTGATTTACGTAGTACACTTTAACATAAACATACATGTTTAATTAGTTTAATGAATCAATTCAGTCAATTTTGTTTGTTTTAATTTGTCATAATGTTACACATATTGCTTATGCACGTAAACATTAGATTGAATAAAATCGACTGATTAATCAAATTTATTATTATTATTCTGAAAATTAAAATTCCTGTAATCTTTCTCTTCATAAATTACTTTTTTTTATTAATGTATACTTTGTGTATATTATTAAATAATATCGTGATAAATAAAATATGATAAATCGCGACATAGCCAAACTTTAATTAGACAATGTCCTGTTATTCTAGACTTTGAAGTTTAGAAGGATATCATAAACTTTATACTTAACAAAGTTTCTTCTTATATATCTTTATTTTAATTAATATATGCCTCTAAAAAATAAAGTTAGTTTATGATGCACATATATTATATTAAAATTCTTTTAAGTGCATTTTTACGAAAATTATATCTACTGTTTTTTATATTACCTATGGCGTGCATATTTTGTTGAAAAAATATAAATTTTAAAGAAATAAATCTAAGAATTCGCTGTAATTTTAATTAAATTTGTTTAATGTAGAATATCAATGTAATAATTCGGCGCATTAAGTATTCAATAAACATCAATCAATTCATTTTCACATCCGAATTATCAACATCATTTCCCGAAAGGCAATATAGATCAAGTACATAATTGGAAGTTTAATCGAGAGAAAACGTAAAAAAAGCGAAAAGAAGAAGAGCCGAGAAAACATATCTCCTCCGCCCCCTGATTTTCCGCTGAATCGGATCCCGGCGTAGGCCTCAGCCATATAGTAATTTCGTTACAAGTTTAGTGCGCACCTCGCCACGGTTATTTACGTTTTCCCGGCTCGAGGCAGTCCAGCGTGTAATAAAATCTTACCAGCCGCACACAGTCGTCTTCTTCCATCGTCTACTTTCCCACAAGACACAGCCGGCGCGTGTAGTGCGAGCAATCGGGAAAAATTCCGAGATCCGCGTTGGCCGGCGCTGTCGGGGCTTTGACGTTCGCGTCCCGCGGGACGAGCTGCTGGCCGCCGTCGCGTGTATAAGGGAAGTAGCCGAATAGATTTTTCACTCCACCGCCGCCATCGCGCCCGACGACTTATGTGCCATTATTTCTTTGTCTCGAGATTCTGGAGAGATCCTGCGCGATAAAAAACCTCCGTATCGTTATTTCCGAGCCGCGGGGAGAGAAAGAGTGAGTACGAGATTACGACCTTCGCTTATATACTTGGCAGCTTATGAAATCTCGGGACCCCGGCGATGATGGGCTCTTGGCGCGAATTCTATTTGCCGTCCGCCCGGAATAAACTGATTTGCCAAAGTTGGGAAACGTGACTGTTAATACTCTGCGTGTGCGCGTCTCCGATTGATTAGGTATTGACAGCGGGCTGGCACTTATATAACTTACTAACTTTATTCGCTATAGCTTTTGATAATTTACTAAAATACTTTCCGAACTCCATAACTTTCGTGTTTTTACGATTTCTAGAATAGCCATTCAGCCAAAAATTTATGTCGGTGATCATTTGTGCTTATTTTCGAAAGCGATGAAATTCCAAAATATACGTTGGACACGTAATTTTTGAATGCAAGCTACCACGTATTTCCGTACATTTCTCTTCGATTTAAGGAATATCTACTGCCGGATGGTTCCCCAACCGAATTCGCTCCCGGCACTATAGGTCCTCGCTTAGAATAGCGATAATATCCTCCCGTTATTTCTGGTCATTCCCTGCTATATAAGGAACTACCGGATGATACTACAATAATCCGACAACGTTATAAACTCCGATATTACAAAGCGAGTGTTCATGCAATATGTTTAACTGTAATATTCATCTTTTCCTGTTAATTAATGTAGCGCGAGAAAATGAGAAAATACTTAATTTTAGAAATTTTCGAATATTGTACAATTTACATGTAAATCGACATTGTTTTTGTCCTTCACTTTGTCGCGTACTCGCGCCGTTTACCCTTTACTCTAACGTTCCTATCACGTTGTCTTAAAATTAAAAAACTTTTATAACTTCAATCACTTTATTCCCAGAAGAAAAAGCTCCGAGCTAGAAGACGGAAAATAACGGGCCGAGCAAAAGCGGCCAAGCGCTCTTTGCTTGACAATAATTTTCTTTCAATCGATTTGGCGAGTCACGGCTTTAGAAGAAAAAACAAAAATCTTTGGAATGTCCAATAAAAGCCATATTAAACAGGGATATCCGCCATCCGTCAAGTCTTTTCACGAAACGCTCTTATGTCTCATTGAATAAAATAGTTGCGCAACGATCAATATTAAACCTTCAGAGCATTATAATGCCTCAACTTAATAATATTACAGCATTTGCTTAGCAAAAGCATTCCAGGGAGCTTAGTATGTAATTTTATCTCGCGCAGTTTCGAGTAAGTTGATTCTGCATGGAAGCCACTTGTACACATCTGACGTAAACCACGCGAAAATTTCAGCAAGCAGAGAGGTAGCGACAGCGAGAAGTCACGTCCCGTGTGCGCGCTTCGCTAGAACTTTTCCTCACCGTCGTACAGTTGGCCTTCTTGCCGGGGAATAGACCGCCGTTGACACGCGCGCGGGTCTGTACGCATTCAGCGCCACGCTCTCGTGTACACACGCATTTTTCTTAACTTTCGCGAGTTCAGAAAGTAGCGGGAACAGAAAATATCGCGGAGAAAAAAAGATCGTAAGAAGAGCGAGAAGGTGTACTTTAAGTTGGAATATATTTAGGAAACCCCAAAGTAAACTTCGTGGGAGCGAATAAAATTTGCTTACCCCTCGGCTTGCGTAACAAACTTGATTTTCTTCGAATAAATGTCTATAAGAACAAATATAAAAAGAGATTTGTTGATGATTATTATATACTCATGTTGATACTTACAATAATCGAGGTAGTTTTTAGTTGAATTATGACAACACTGAGAAAAAAGAAAAAGAGGAGGAAAACCATAGTTTTTGACGATGATATCTGCGTGACTCAAATTAACTATGTAATATAATTCTGTTTATCCATGTAAGTCTTCGCTTTTAATATTTATATTACTTTTTACTTTGCATACTTATTGTTGCTTTTGAATGATGCTTCATTTAAATTGTTGTTTTTAAAAGAAATGATGATGCACTTAATATAAAATTTAAAAGAATTAACTTCTACATCATCCACCAATTGCACATGACCTAGCGACAAATATTTCTCTTCTAGAAGAAGAATAGAATAGAAAATAAATTTATTTGCACATGACAAAATGTTAGAAAGGTTGCACTATTGCCCATCATAAAGAAAAAGTTCGTTAAGAATATTGAACTTATTTGTCAGATAAAACCATTTGAAAAATAACGCTAAATTAACTTTTTTTATTGGCCACTGATTATTAGTACGCTATTAGTAGTAAAAGACGTGCAAGAGTTCTGTATTCAAGCTGAAATAATTAGTGGCACTAAAGCTGGTAGTTATGTGTTGATACCATGAATGAATTTGTCACTATCTAATGAAGAAATTCCATTTCACATGGCTAGAAGAGAATTTCTTGTTCGACTTGGCTCCGCAATGACAATTAATTCGACTTGGCTCCGCAATGACAATTAATAAATCTCAAGGACAGTCGTTTAATAAAGTTGGAATTTATTTACCCACATCAGTATTTAGTCACGGGCAAAGTTTTTGATAAATCAAACATGTATTTGAATACACCAAAGAATAAAACAAATAATAAAAATTTTTATACTTTCATGAAAAATATTATTTTTAATGAAATATTATGAACTTGTAAAACCTACAGCATATTATATTATTTTCTATTATTGAATTTAATTTCAATGTCATTATACTAATGTTATTTAATAATTTTGCATTGCTTAATAATATTGATGACACTTTTGTTATTCAATTGTTCGATGAAATTGAAATTTAAAAAATAAATACTTCTACTGGCGAGTCTCCATGCAACGGCAATCGTGTTTAAGTTCTTTCTAAGAACATTTGTTTTCAGGGAAACTTCTAGAAAACATCGAAACTAAACTGCCATTGTCAAAGATTTTTCTCGAAAGTGCACTCGAATGCATTACAGTCAATGCATAACTAACGCCGACATTATAAAGTACGGTAATGGAAAATGTTCTTATATTTAAAATGCAACGCCATTAAATAACAAATTTTGGACTCTCATAAGACGATCATATTAAAGTGCCTCAACAGCACGTCCTCGTCGCGAGAGGCACGCCACATTCTAATATTTATTAGAGTATTTATTGATTTATTTATGTTCGAGTATTTATTGGAATGGCTAACGCTCAAAGGCTACAAAATAATACATTATTTATAAGTTTTAAAAGCAGATTACTGTGATCTAAAAATCATCCAA
>JAPYZP010000950.1:0-19411 GCA_030522985.1 Torymus sinensis | reverse complement strand
ACTGTTGGTCCTATAAGTGTATTCGCGCTCTATTAAACCGCCGAATTTCTCGGCTGTTTTAGAATTGGACGTGGCCCAGTTGTTGCCGCAGCGGCTGCGGCTGCGCAGTCGCTCCCGAGCGCGGCACTTTCGTTTATTTTAATTAAGCTGCGTAATTGATATATAAAAGTTAATTGCCACGAGCGCGCGCGAGCGTCTTCTGAATGCCGGGCCTCTTTTTTTTTTTAATTCGGTGAAAGGTCTGTGTGTGTGTGTAATGTGTATGAAAACAAAATTTTTCTCTCACAGTTTTCGTATGTATAATTTAGTGGTGGTTTTTATAGGTTTGGGATATTTGAGTGGAAATAACTTGTTTTGATATGTTTTCGAGCTATTTTGGATAGTAGTGATTTGACTTTTTGATAGAAACACAAATTCATTCATTTTATGTATAAATAATTGATTATTTCAAGTTGATTTGATAAATAGATTCTTTGCACGTAAATATCTTTAAATTAGACAAATTTGTCAACCAAAAAGAAATTTTTCATAACAAAAACAACCCGAACGTCTAAATTGTACGACTTTATTATGAACAGTTATAACTCTATTAATCCACACTCCTGTATTCAAGCCATGTACCGATACCTTTCACTAATGCTCTTGGTAATACTTATGTATAAGCAATGCTTTGAAGAAGCGATGAATACGAATAACTTTCGTAAGCTAAATTAATAAAAATGTTTTTCACACCTGACTCTTTGTTAGTAAATTCACACAAATTATAAGCGCTCAGCGTAGTATATCATTTTCACAGTATACAGTTCTATCATTCACAATAACGTGTCATGAAAAACTAAAAGAACTTCATATAAGGCCTCTTTTAAGGCTGTCTTTCTAAGGCCTATCATTCGTCTTTCCTTATAGTGTTTAATGTAACACTGGTATTACTATGTATTATTGTCTAAAGACCTTTTTGGCCCGTATAATAAACATAAATAAATGACTATAATTTGGACAATATTGAAAAATTGGTTCTCAATAATCAATACCTATACGTATTAGTTATACACGAAACAATAAATTGTTCTTTAACAACTGAAGGAATCCTAATGCTTTACCAACACGTATTTTAATTGACTTTGAGCACTACCCTTCATCCTACCCTCAACTCCCAAAATCCAACCCTCCACCACCACGACACCTTCCCTCTCTCTCCCTCACTCCGTTACAGCTCCTTGCGCTTATACCAGCAGAAAAAAGCCTCTACTTACCAACCATGCCATCAAGATTTTGTGTGTCCCGGCTTTTTTACGTGGCCGGTGATACAAAACGCGCGGTTTAGTCGCGGCGGGCGCGGAAGGAGGCCATTTCGTGGCCCGGTTCACACTGCCGCTGCGTCACGTCGTCGGCATACTATACTACACTCGGCCAGTACGTATACAACGCCCTGGTGATTACGCGGCTGTCAAAAATTTCGTGGGATTAAGCGGGGCTACCGGATTTTTCTCTCTCGCTCTCCAGCCGGTTAATAGGATACATCGAGAGTTTAGGCTCCGCTGTGATAATCGATATAGTCTTATAACGGGCGATGACTTTTTTTTATTCTATATAGTATACCTGAAAGAAGCGAGTCACATGTGCAATTACCGCGTCTTGACAAGGCGCGTCAAAAAAAAACCTTATCTCCTTCTATAATATATAATGCGGACGATTCGGAACGTGCACATAGTGTTTTTCAGCGCGCGCGCGGGCAAAACGCGACGAGACAGGCGCGACAGTACGCAAAAAGCGCGCCTGCGATCTGCGCCCTCATTAGCGCCTGATCGCTCGCCTGTACTTATACTCGCACGTAGAAAAATATTAACAGCGCGATGATAAAAATATGAAAGATATTATACGAGGTTAAGCGTACATACATATATACATACGAATCGACCGAATCGTCCTTATATGCATATAATATAATACGTGTACAGCTATCGCCGCGAAAGAAAAAAAGAAAGAGGAAAAACAACGAGCGCGCGGCGGCGTCGCGCGCGTCCAAGCATAAATTTTCATATAGCCGCGCGCGCGCGGCTTTGTTGCACCCGCGCGAGGAGTTTTTTGTGCGATATAGGTATAGACGATGGTAAAAAATGGGCGTGATCGTGGCTAATAATAGATACGTATAATAGGGGAAAAAGGTGAACGTGGTGTTGGTTTTTGGGCTGCGTGTGATACGGTTTTTTTTTGGGTATTATTAGTGTTTGCATAGGTTGATTACATTAGTTTTGCTGTTTGGCAATGGTGGAGCGTGTATATAGAAGTCCCATGTAAATCATTTCTGAATCGTGTGAAAAATGTCAGGCAATTAATGGTTTATTTGTGCCGTAGTGAATAATTCCTTTCATCTTTGATGATCGTGCGCATTTTTTAACGGAAAAAAAAATAACTGAAAAGAATCAAGCTTTATAACTGAAAAAATTGATTATACGTTAAAGAACTAACTACTTATATAGTTAAGGTGGCTCTAGCGGTAGACCTAATGCTATGAACATTTTTTACAAAGAAACATTTACACATTTCAATCTGAAAACTGATATAATAGGTAAAAAGGTTCTGAACGTAGCAAAAAAAAATTTTGTTAGCAAATTTCCAATGTTGCAAAAGCAGATTTTGTCCACTAACAAAAATTCAATAAGTAATTATAATCTTTATTGTTTTTCATTCAATTTTAATTTCAAACGCCTCATTTAATTCCTCGTTCAGTTTCAGGAGGAGGTATACCGATATAAAAATTCGAAAATTTTCAAAACCTGCAAAGTTATATCCAATTGTTTATAAAATTCAGTGACAAATCTACAAACAATTGCATATAACTTTACAGGTTTTAAAAATTTTCCAATTTTGATATCGGTACCTTCCCCTGAAATTGACAATGAGACCTTGCAAATTCAAATTAATTGAGAAACAAAAAAGATTATAAATACTTATTGATTTTTTTTAGTGGCAAAAATGTACTTTTGCAACATCGGAAATTTTCTAACAAAAATTTTTCTCATTATGTTAACAACCCATTTTTCGGTCATATCAATTTTCAGATTAGGGATATGTAAATCAATCTTTGTAAAAAGTTGTGATAACTTTAGGTCTACCAGCCCCGCATGATCCTTAAATTTACTTGGATCAAGTACATATTTGCTATATAGATATCCAAGACTATTCTTTCAGATCTATTAAACGCTTTCTCAGCCTAAAAATGTGTTATCTTATCAAACCACATTACAATCGCAATAGTACTTAGTCGAAAACCGATTGAAACGACGTCAAACACTCCCATTACCTTTATGTATGTCCAAAAACATCCATTACTTTTCGATACGCATATATCCCGCAACCATTCCATATCGACCCCGTAACTCCCGAAATCCAGGACACAAAAAAGCCATTCCGAGCCATCAAACAGCCGCGTTTAATCCATCAAGCTCAGGTATATAATACAACTCCTCCATTATATCCACGCGCAGTGCCCTAGAACTCGGGCCCACTCTACGACTGCCCTACTAACAGCCTCCCAGGCCTCACGCGTATAGACACTATAATAACTTATACTATACACGCGTGCGTCGTCACTTTCTCGCGCGCCCAAAATCGGCCTCCCGATATAATCCTCTCCCATAACTCCTCTTTCACCTTCTCTCGCGCCTAAAACTCTGTATATGATTTTCGCGTCGATCAACGCGCGCACATCATGCGCATATAAGAGAAAGACGCGGTGTATACATATATGTATAGAAGTTATACACATCGCGGCGGCGAGGATGAAACGGCTTATTGCTCGCGGTGTCCGCGTTGTTTTGCTTTTGCTTTCTCTTTCAGGCGAGTGCATAGGCATGCTCTAGTTCGCCTGTAGCACTGCGCGCGCTACGTGTAACGAGCGGCGAGCTGGCGCGCGCTCTTTTTTTCTTTCTTTTTCGATGGATACGAGGCGGCCTTTTTCGCGTCCTCGGGCTTCCGAATTGCCCGAAGAGAGCGTTATAAACTATAAAGGAGTGAGAGAGGGAGGAGGGGGAAGAAGCAGGAAAATTGCGTTTATGAGCGTTGGCCTGGTGTGTATGGAATTAGGTAATCTTAGTTTTTTGGGGCAATGGTGTAGTTTATAGTGCAATGATACGATTTTCGAAATGTAACGGGCTTAAAGAACAGGGAAGTGTAAAAACTATGTTTATAGAGATAATAGTTGTAATGAATTAAGTATAGATATACTTTTGTAAAACTATTTTAGAGCAATAGCAAATTGCAGGTTTATTTTGATATCAAATGAAAATTTCATTAATGGCTTCAGCTTTGAAATTACTATTCGATTGGAAAATTCTCATTGTATCCTGCTAAAGTACAGAACCTCGGAAATGATTTAAGTAAAGAATTTTCATTGTAATCAATTTGCATGTCTTTAACGTATCATGCGAATTTCTTTACGTAACTATATAAACTTATATAAACTACTAATGCGCGCACAAAACGTTTGAATTTCCTTTTGCTATTAAAGAAAGATATTTATGTTCAATAAAAATAAATTTTTTGTTTAAATTAATTTAAAAAATGATGAATTCTTTACAAGAGTATATAGAAATTGAAATATTAGTTTTTCTATTAAAAACATTTCTCATCGGTTTTATGGAGAAAGAAGTTTAGTTTTTTTTTTTTATAAACTGTAAATGTGGTAAATGTAATCAAAACAAGTTTTTTATGGAAAATATAGATATATATTTGTATATATTTCTGACTATATATATGTAACGTATAAAAAAAAATTTGTAAATGTGACTCTTTTTCGTCGACAAATGAACACTAATTTTCGTTGGAATTCACCTATATTTGATATAGGTGTTCTTAAAAGGTACTTTTGATTATTGTGTTAAATATACCCGAGATTCGATAGTCCACTGCTGTCGATGATAATAATTTGTACGATATAATCATTATTTTGTACACTATATAAGTAAATAAGCGTATCGTTGTTCAACCTTTTTCAGTTTCAGAATTGACGATAACATCCCAGAACTTGGGCTTAAGCACGTAAAAAATTAAAACATAGAACTTAATTTCTAAAATCAATTTTCCTTGGTGCTTCGCTCTCCCCTTTTATAGCCTCTTCAATTCCTTAGCAAAAAAGCGCTTTTTATCATACGCCCACCTCAAGAATAGTATTTCTTGATCTCCCTAAGCAGTGGCGTCTCCGTGAGCTCGTTTATCTCGATAAATCGTTTATTAGCTCGACTGAAGTAATAAATATCGCCCGTATAGATATCGAACCATAGAGCGTGCACGTGGAGATTGTGCGTCTCGAGGCGACGCTTGAGGAAACCGTAGGAGGCGACGTTCTGCAGCTGCTGCAACGTGTTGATTTGCGAGAGTTTGTCCTCGATGGCGAACTTGTTCTCCGGGTCGATGTACGCGACGAATTTGCGCATTGGTGTCTCGGCCTGGAAGAGGATGGGCTCTTGAAAACCCGTGATCTCGAGCTGCTGGAACTTGGCCAGACTGCTGCTCGCGTGCGCGCATAGCCAGGCTCGCAGTGGCGATATTCGCCTGTTTACCTGAAAATTTAATTTTAAGATTAGTACTTGAAGAGTCGAGCTTATTTGCATTTAATTTTCGTTACAGATGGAATTGTAATTTATATTTATATATTAATTCATAAAATCATATTTATAAAATCTATAAAATTAGATTTATGGAAATATAATTACTGACATTAATATTAATTAATTTAATTTATAAGACTGTAAGACCGATGGAAAAAATCTTATCAGTGAATATACTTATTGATTTCAATTTCTTTTTTAAAGTTGACATGAATTATGTTGTTATTAATTTATGTTGTCATTTATGTTGTATAAATAAATTTAGAATGAAGTTTTAAACAATACTTAATTATAAAATTGATTTTTTAAATTGAACTTAATTTCTTAAACAAAGTGTTACAGATTCATCTAATCCATCACATAAATATTTTTAAAATTGATTGAAAAGAATTGAAAATTATAATAAATCTCACTTGTGATGCAAATTCTTCATCTCTTAAAGCATATAACAAATTCATGGCTTTGCAGTCACTGTGTCCGCAAACAATAACGTGCCTGATGTCATTGACAACGCAACCCAACTCCAAAGCAGCAGGTTCGCACATTGTCAATTCATCGATGAAATGTTGGGAATGTGGCACTATGTTACCAGCATTTCTCACTGCAAGAGATAACATTGAATGAGTACAGAAATCTTATGACAATATTAAATGTGTACGAAATGAATGATTTACTGTGATGCGGACCTGTAAGGTTCTATTGTTTATAGGATTCAAGATGCTAAGGAATGTTGGCGAAATATGCATTTTTCTTTTTTATCTCTGAGGTTATAAAAAACGTGAGAGAGGCGTGAGAGCGTGATTTTTTAATATCCGTGTGAGTGTGTCTCATACCGACAAACATGTCTCCGACATTAGTTTCCGTAAACCTGGTGGGGATCATCCTGGAGTCCATGCAGGTAAAGAACACCGCTTTGGGCTGCGGACACAGAGAAAAAAACACACGTGTTATACGCATCAGACAGATTGTTGTTATTCGTCATGCTCACATTGTTGACACTCATCGTTGGAGAGTCGTTCACTGGGCTTACGAAATTCGCAATGACATTACCTCAGGATGATCCCTGACTTGCTGGAACTGCTTCACCATGCCCTCCCTATGGCACTTTCGGTATTTCATCACACCCTTTAGTATTCTATCCATGTTTTCGTTCCGGCTCGACTAGACAGCAGACGCTCTCGGCACTCGAAATGCGGTGGCTACAGCATGACGCGACGTGATTACCATCAGCAGCGGCACCCGCACTGGGTGTCATGGAAATGGACGGCATGTGTGCGAGCCTGAGCGGGTGGGAGGATGAGTAGGTGCTAGGTGGTCACATGACCGGTGATAAAAGCCAGCGGCCAATCAGCTGTGCGCGGTTACGCAAAACGCGTGCGCGGGATGTTCGAAAGTTTACCTATGGACCCTATGGTGTGTGGGTAAGTGTGTGTATGGATTTGTGAAGTGTTATATAGCACTATAGCAGGCATGAACAATGAAGAATGTGTCTCTGAGCTACCAATGAATGGTTCTTTATTAATTTTATAACTTTTACTTTATTTTTTTCGAATCTAGAATGTATAGAATACAGTATATCCTTTTTGTGTATAGTCAAATAAAACTATCCTCTTAATTACATTTAAAAATTTGTGGTCGAAAAATAAACTTTAAAAAAATATCTGATCTCTACAGAGGTGGTAAAATTCATTCTTGTGTGTATATATAAACAACGATAAACGTACAGATTTTTTCTTGCCCATGATTGTTTTTTTCTTTTTCAAAAAGCCAACTAAATATTTTCTATTTTGAAAAAAGAGAGAAAAGAGACTTACTCTCCGTTTTATTCAATATAGTCATGTACCACATGTATAATATATATATATAATATCTGCATTTAGGGATTAAACGTAATAGATCGATGTTCCGTTAATCAGTCGCGCGATAATCCGCATAGTACAGTTGGCTCGCCCTGTATATAGAGCGATACTTTTTCTCATTTCCTTCTTTTTAGTATAGTTTTCCGTGGAAATATATATAGAAGACCGTAAGCAAGGAACTCTCCTCGCTCGTTCGCGTTTTTTCATTCTCTCGTGACTCGCATCTTCAAGAATTCAGCGACGAGCGAATCGTTCTCGCCTAGGCCGGGCCAGCTTCTATCTGCTTAGAGATGAGCTCTGACTCGCCCGCTCGAGCTTCTCGAAGTGCTTGCGAGCGTTCCGAATGTTGATAAGAGTTGCAGCAGAGGCTAAACATATCGAAATAAATTCGTAAGTTCGCTTTCAATGTTTTAAGAAAACATCTGTTTTCAGAATATGCATTTCAAAATTTTGTAATGGTAATTTATAGCCTTTTACTCTGTTAATTTTGAAAGTACACAAATTTTTAAATTTATTCTGAAACTCAGATAAACCTTTTTGACTCATGAATATACTTACGAATAGTTGGATCAGATACTACAACCATCACATATGTATTAGACGTGAACACATCAATAAAAGCGGCAAAATTAGTATTCCTAACTTCCATACTAGAAAACTGAGCTGCTAATTTACTGCAAATACAAAATATTTATAAAAATCTTGTAATCAACTTCATATTTCGTGAATTTATAGTAACGCTAACCTGCAGCTGAGTTTGAACTGTTTAATAATATTGGATACTTTTTCAAAGCGGTGTACATCTCTGTGATACCGTCTTTGACAATGACTAATAACAAGGAATGTTGCACGCTCAAAAAGAAGAACTTCATCAGCGTCAATAATATTGGCAAATTGATTTAAGCTCTGCTCGAGTTCTTTCACATTAGGAATTAACATATACACAATAGAAGACCATGCCCTAAATGAAAAAGAAAATTTAATTATCTTATTTGTTATAATATTGTACATTTCTAATAGTTTAAAAAAACTTTAATTAAATGATTTCTTAAAAGAAATTCTCTTTCAACAATGTATTGTTTCAAGAAATAATTTAAAACTATTCAAATGATTACATACCTGTACAAAGTTTCATCCCATATACTAGTTCTAAAGCATGTACACTGTAGTGGTAAACTCAGTCTTCTCAGGTCCTCTTCTCGCTCCCTGAATATAGAATCCCTTTGATCCTCTTGTACAAGATCCATTTTGTGGATGAGACAAAATACCTTTGCATCTGGACTGTTTTGAAGTATGGCCTCCAGACAACTTTGATAGTAATGCATGTCTTTATCTAATTCACGGGATTCAACATCAAATACATATATTAAGACTTCGACGTTCCTAAAGATATTATCTCTTTGTGATGCAAAATAATTCTCCATAAATGCTTCTTGCCCACCACAATCCCAGAGATTGAGGACCAGATTTCCCAGGAATCGGACATGACTGTGCTCCACGTCAACTGTAAAGTACAATACAATGTTAATGAATCATGAATTTGTCAATATTTCATTTATTTAAATACCAATATCATATGTATTATGGAAACTCTACTGTTGATAATATTATTTCACAGACTGGAGCAATCACAACGGTATCTATGAACTATTTAAATGAGATAACAGTTTGCGATAACAAATATTAAAACTCATACTATGCGTCTCTTAATCACAAAAACACATTACCCACAGATACATGTTCATCATTCAGAACCTCAACAGATACTTTGTTACAGTTAGCTTCCATCGATCAACAAGCCCAGACTCCAAAAAAAAAATCTTACTTGTTGCTCCCAGCCTGCGAGTGTCTCTGGCAATGTAGTTGGCAAAGATAATACTCCTCATACTGGTCTTGCCCGACCCGCTCTTTCCCATCAAAAGCACCTGCAAACAGAATCATCACGTACATCAACCATCCATTCATCAATAACAAAAAAGTGGGCGTGTGTGATGCACACACTCGCATCGCTAAAGTAATGACGCATTAATATCTCTTACCTTTTTCTTCATCTTGCTGCTCGAAATTCTCTTCCTTCACCAAACGCAAACCACTACCTCTCGACTAGATCCTCGGCGAGGGTCGATCCCTCGACGCGCAACCGACGTCCTCGCAGCGTTGCACAACGATGTAAACAAAAGGAAAAAAATGAGAGGCAGCTCGGAAAAGAGGTTATCCAGTGGTAAGTACGACGCACACACACAGTGGCTGCGAGAGACGTCAACGTCAAACAATGTCTCCGATGTGTGTGCTCTCGCGACGACGGCAGCACCAGTGTAGAAAGGGGAGACGGGAGATATCATGCAAGAGAGAAAGAGACAGCTGCTCTGCTGGTGCTAGTGTATTATTTGGTTCGGCGCCTGCGCTTTTTGTACGATGCGAGAATGACCTCGCAGCGGATAAACTTTATACGCGCGACGAGATTGAAATCACGCAAACTTATGCCGCAGGAAAAATACCCTGACTGGTGAGTATGATATTTGTTTAATTGATGTTAGACGGTAGTTTGCGTTATCTGGATGACTGGATGGTCTTTCTCGCATTTTTGCGGCGTTATCTAGCATCAGTCCCATCCAGCTTGTTTTGGTCGTTATTTACTTATCGTCGTATGAATATAATGAAATACGCGTAATATTTGTTGGTGTGCTGGTAAAGTTGGGATCTGCGCTTACGGTAAAACAGTTTACCGAATATCCGAATTGATTTTGATGAAATGAAATTTTTATTTTGTTAAATTTTACTTAAATAATTTTTCACTAAGTACGTGGATTGTAGTATAATTATAATTCTTGCCTATTACCGAAACTAATTAGCATAATTTTACAAATAGAATTCACTGGTTCTGCTGCCCAAAAGGTTTTTGAATAATGACACGAAAATTCTGTCCAACAATAAGGGGTGTGAGAATAAATCACCTGAAACGTTGGACAGAATTTTTGTGTCATTATTCAAAAACCTTTTGGGCAGTAGATCCAGTGAATTCTTTTGTAAAAATAATTTCTCATGGCTGCCATGTGCTTCATATTTACATTAGTAATTAGCATAATGACTAAGTCAGGTATTTTGAACTATTTGGTACTCGAAAATGTTTTCACATGACTGTCCACTGTACATTCTAACATTGTCATTACTTATTATACAAATTTTAATTTAAAACCACGCACTTTTTGAAGAAAAAAATGCTTTTTCTTTCTCCTTTTCCTATTTCCAAATGATAGGTAAGAAGGTAAAGTAGGCAGTAGTGGGACAGTTTAGAGTATACTTTTTTTATAATCTTTTCTACTGCGAAAACTAAGCATAATACATGAAAACTAATAACCTCAACAGATAGCTCGCGTTTCGAGGTTTATATTTTAAAAAAATAACGCCTTTTTTTGTTGCTGGTGCATTAAAATAATCGGATTAAAAGAAAACAACTATCGTCTTACAATTTAGTTGACAGCAGTAACTAGTGCAGGAACGCCCGTTTGGATGCAATAGTGGGACTATACTTACTTATCAACGTGTCTGACTGTCCCACTACTGTAATATTGAAATGAGGTATCTATAAAGTGGGACAAAGATTTTGCTTTCTGCATTCTGAAAATTAGCCTCGAAAAATGTGTACCATGTTATGCACTATTTTAAGGAGTAAATCAACAAAATAACGACGTGAGTAGATAGTTAAGATCATAAATAATGCTAATAAATGAATGCCGTTATCGTCTTAATTCACTATTAATTGTTTATTGTAGCTTTTTTTTACTGCTGTCGCACTGCTGCTCCCAAAATTTTCTTTGTCCCAGTACTGCTGTCTTTACTTTATAGTTTATACAAGAGGGAATAAGAATGTTACAAAAATTACCAAACGACAACTCGACATTATAATAATAATTCTAAACAACTTCTCTTTTTATTTCATCATCATATAAGAGTACATCAATCTCAACATTTATCTCCTACTTACAAAAAAGACGCGTATAGCAAAATATATCGCTGCCGCTTCCACGTACTTCCTCCGCTAACTCGTTACAACATTACACAATGTCATCGTCGCTTGCAATAAAAATAAAAATAAAAAAAAAAGGAAAAAAAAACATCAGAACATAATATTTGGCAGTGAACGCGCGTCATCCACCATCGTGTACAACATTCTCTTACCTATAATATAATATATATATAACAAATATATCGTATTTCTCATACATACGCTACGCGCGTACATACTGATTCTCGCATCTTAAAAAGAACATAAGGCACTGGGGATATGAATATATGCATCATCTATCTATATATTATATGAAATATATCTGGACCGGCGAGCCAAAAGAAAAATATTTGACTCCCGACGTCCCCGTTGCGCGCGTCGTGCATACACATACGGTTATATCCCCAAAAGGAATCATATTATCTCATCTCATCTCTATCTCACGAGATATACATATGGTCAATAAAATATCAGTATTTTCGTCGCGTTGTAACCCCTAACAGGGCTTACAACACGAGACAACGAAATTATCGCGGTCGATGATCCTGAACTGGTAATTCTTGTACGTGGTGAAGTCCTGCTCGCGCATCTTGTTGCAGTGGTCGTAGATCTTTTTGATCACAGGCCGGAAGCCCGGGACGCCCGCCGCCTGGGCGATCTCCTCGTAGTAGGCCCACTGGCGGTCGCTCATCTTGTTGATGTGCCTTATCTGGAATATACGTACGAGATATATTATGAGTTGTGAAAGTTTTATAAGCGTATGTGAGGAAATGTACAAAACTGTCACAGTTTTTGCGTCACAAAACTGCCGAAAAATTTTTTTAAGAGCACACTTGTCATACATGATTTTTCTCATTCTTTATTTTATTTTATTTTATTTTATTTTAGATACATTTACGGGTATAAACCCTTAATACATGATTAAAAAGAACATTTATTACAGTCGTTTTAATAGAAATGTAATAATAGCGGCTCAACCATATTTTTGAAGTTGGACAGTTAAAAGTAGATGCAAGCACACAATTTTCTTCTTTTAATTCTCTAAAGTGCCTAGCTGAATAGGGATGCACTCTCAATATAAATAAAAATTCAATAATTCAATATAACTTAAATTATGGAAAAATAATACAGAAATTCTGAAAAAAGAAAATTAAAATAGAAAACGAGAGCTTCACTACGTCGATGTACAGAATCTCGCCTTTCAAGGTCTTCATCAGTTATCAACGTTTTTTTTTTGTGCATTTTAAGCTGATCTTCAAAGTTATTTAATGTTCGAAGAAATCAACATTTTTTTATTTTCAAAAAATAAAATAAAAGCTCTGAGTTTCTGTATTATTTTTCATGACAAAGTGGCTGACATTTGTCAGCTGAGAAGTTTTGAGCTGTTTTTTTGACAAGTTTTTTCACTTGTTCAACATTAATTTTTACATAATTTAAGGAATAAAGAACAAAAAATTCATATATGTTAAGTGTCCTTCTAAAAAAAAAATTTTCGGTACTTTTGTGACACAAAAAGTGTATAACAGTTTTGTAGATTTCCTCATGCGCAAGCACGTGTCGCTGTGGATTGCACGGTGTGTTTTTCAAGATGTTACAAAATTTGCTGTATTATTGATAAGTAGTGTTTTTTTGCTGCGCTGATGTAGGTGTTATCGGGGGTTTAGGTAATTGTTACGTAAGGCCACCGCGGTTTGGTAAGAGGTCGTGAAGGCGATGTGTGATAATTAAGTACTTTTCGTTTTTTACAACGAAAAATAAATCTGAACGTTCCCATGTAATCATAAACAAATATATAGAGCCTACCGGAATGCCTTTGTCGAGCAGGCTCTTCTTCTCCTTCTCGTACTCGTCGTGCATCTGCCTCGGCGTGGGGATTTTCACTTGTCCCTCGATCACGCCTAAAAGGTACTGCGCCTGTACGTGGAACATGGGGAAGGGAACGACGATGGCGGGCAGACCCATGAAGAAGAGATTGGGCCAGTCCATGTGGATTAGGTGCTTGTAGATGGGCTCCACGTGGTTGTCGTCCGTTCGGATCTCGACTTTGTCCGATACCAACGGGTATGTGAACTCGTAGCCTAGCGGTGGAATGTGGTTGAAGGACATGTTTTATGATTTTGGTTTAATGAGATTGTTATTATGGAATGTGGTGATTAAGTACTTACCGGTACAATAAATGAGCACGTCGCATTGAGTAGAGGAGCCATCGCGGAAAGTGAAGTTGCTACCGTTGATGCGCTCGATGCCTGGCCTCTGCTCCACATTCTTCGGCAGTTTTGCGTCCAGTGGTTCTGGCAGATTATGGCTTAGGTATACCTGTGGAATTCGTGGAAATTAATTTTTATTGCAAACTTTACGTTATTTTAAATTGCTCTTAAGGTTTTGAAGATAACTCATTCACTGCTCGTAATGAATTGAAGAAACGTTCGATGACTTTAATAATTATTTTATTACTATTGATACTCCATTATTAATACTCCATTTACCTAGTTTTGAGTAATAAATTGACTGCAGGTATTAAAGTGTCTGACAAATAAAATTTATACCTTTTTTTTGTTTAATCTACTATAACGAATCACAGAAAAGATTTGAAATTTTTTTAAACGTACCTTTTTCGCGAATTTGGTGACCTCCAAGCAGATATCAATACCAGACCACGACGCTCCCAGAATGCACACATTCTTATCTTTATAATGCTCCGGCATCCTGTACTGATGACTATGCAACTTGGGGCCCTTGAAGGTGTCGATACCCGGGATCTCGGGCATGTGGCCGACGGTGTAGTGTCCGTTGCACAGTACGACCGCGTCGTAGGTCTTGGTCGTCTGGACGCCCGTAGCCAGGTCCGTGTACGTGATCTGCCAGATTGTCTGGCCGTTCGCCAGACACTCTGGCTCGACGTGGTTCACGACGGCGTTGAACTGAGAGCGTGAATGATGAGTTAGATTTGTTTATAATATTATAATAAAAATGGCATGAATTATAAAGAAAAGGAACGTTGTCTATGGAAATTAGGCAAAAAAGGATGAAAACTTCTTTCGTTTTGAATTTTAATACATTTTAAGGCTGTCTTACACCTATAGGCCTTTCTGGCCAAAATTACCTAAAAATATTATTATAATAAAATAATGAAAATATATTGTGAATATAACTTATTTTGAATAAATGAGCCAAGGCAGAGGTCCTTAAACTCATTTTATCCTCAGTTATAGCATTTTCAAGAAAAAAAAAAGTTTATTGTAACTTTTCTCTGAAGCCGCATGATGGATTTTCATGGGACAAAGTGCAAATTGTTCCTAATTTATGTGATTATGGGCCTAAGAGTTGCAATTTTAAGGTTTTTATGCATAAGTATTTTTTTCCTAACCCTAAAAATTCAAAAAAATGGAAAAATTATTTGAAGAAATCAGTTTTTGCCATGAAAAAAATACATAAATACCTTAAAATTACAACTCTTGGGGCCATAACTACATGTATTAGGAATAATTTTCACTTTGGCCGATGAAAATCCATCATATGGTCTCAAAGAAAAGTGACGACAAACTTTTTTTTTCTTGAAAATGTTATAACTGAGGATAAACGAGTTTAAGGACCTCTGTCTTGGCACATTTTATTCAAAATAAGTTATATTTACAATATATTTTCATTATTTCATTGTAATAATAGTTTTTGTCATTTTTTAACGTAATTTTGGCCGGAAAGGCCTATATAGGTGTAAGACAGCTTTAATAGAAAAATTATTCTTCAAACTTGTTCTACAAAATTCGTTTCGAAATTTTAGAAAATTTTGCGAAGTTACGATATGGCCTTGATTGTTTTTTATGTAAATAAACGCAGTCCTAAAAAAGTTTTTAGCAAGCTTCTAGACATTTTAACATTTACACAAGCTTAGCAGAGTACCGTTGACATAAACAGTAATAAATAAGGTGCCGAAAGAACTTTTTCATCTGAGGCATCGCGCTCTTTAGCTTAAAAAATTTCTTATTTATTATGCTGCCATTTGCAATATTTTATACGTTTAAATATCTTCTCAGATGTTCCGTGATGTGTATATATATATAATACAGTAAACAAAAAAGACTCTTGCGAATTTAGAAGAGAGACGCGGAAGGAGAATTTAATGCGGCTCTCGCTCACCTTGATGTGAGGATAGAGGTTGAAGTGTTTCGCGTAGTCGAGAAGGTACCGTCTAATGACACTGTGGTGCACGAAGGACGGGCCGCTTTCCTCGAAGGGGAAGTCCGGAATCTGCATAATCTCCTTCGGCAGATTTGTCCTGCGACACAAATAAAGGTTCCATTGTTGACTTAAAAGCGAGGAGTCTGTTTTATAATTGATAAGACCAGTTGCATTTATATAAATATATTAATTACAAGAATAATTTAATTTATTGTTCATTTGTCAATTTTTTCGACGAATAAAATAAAATTTATAACAAAATATTTTTAGAATGTTCCATAGTACTATTTCATTACAGTAATCAGCGTAGCTAGTCTCTCATTATAACAACGTTTTTGGATGAAAATTTCGTAATTTTGCCGCAACTACAGCAGTAATTACAGTTCTCCTACTTTTAAAAGTGAATGTTGCTAGCTGCAATAATTGGACAACTCCGGTTGCAGAACGGAAACTCTTTTTAAAAAGGCACGTATATTTATAACCCAAACTGCACTCACAACGTGGAACTTAAAAATCCATTCAAAACGTATTCTTTATTGAATCGTTGCCAATTATATATAGTTCCTATAAAGTCTGATTGAAATCGTAAACTAACCCACCGCATGCACTAAACTAAAAGACCAGAACAACATTTCATTCAACAAAAATCCAAACCCATTTTCCATCCCACATATTGCTTTTCCTATATACGTATATATTAAGCTTAATTACCCTGTATAATTATACACTATATATACCGCACTCGACCTACCTGAGATTCTTGTACATGCTGCTATGCACGGGCAGGCCATTCTTATCGGTCTCGGTCTCGTCGGTGTACACCCAGGTGCCGCCGATCTCGCCGGTCTGCTCGAACAGGTTGACGCTGTAGGTCTCGGGCCGGGCGACCGCGTGCCGGGCCACCACGAGGCCAGCGACACCGCCGCCCACTATGGCTATGCGTGTCTTGCTGCTCGGCATTTTCCAATCGCGCACTGGATTCTAAGTAGTTGATAGACGCACTGGAGATGGTGCAGGTGGATTTTGAATTTTCCCGCGCTGCGAAAGGTGCGGGCACACTGCGGTATCTGCGTGCGCGCGCTGCGGAGGTTCAAAATTGAACGTTAGATTGAAATGTTGTAAGAGGAAATATTATAACTTTTAGAGAATAATATATAATTATGATGAGGTTATCTCGACGGGAGATTGAAGCGAGTGTTAAAAATTTTCCGTTTGACAAATGAAGCGGTTGATAGACCTAGCGCGACTCCGATAAATCAGATAATTTTTTTTATGTTATGGACAAATAATATATACAAAATACTGGAGATTTATATAAAAAACGGTAGAACATTGAGTTTTGTTATTGGTCCCAAATAATACGATGGAATTTAGTTTTTTTTTTATCAATTTTAAAAATGGCATAAATTAAGTTTTAACGAATTTGAACGAGGGAAATATCAAAAGTACTGCATTTTGTCCGCTAATAAAATAATTTTTGTAAATTGTATTTATTTGCATTTACCAGCCGGCGACATAGTAAACGTTATCAATTGAAATGACGCTTTTAATATAATCACGATCACAAATAAAATGAATTAATATAATATATCCATTTTCAGGAACTGCGTGAAAAACTTTCCTATATATACATCATTATAATCCTATATTTATTATTTGCGATTTTTAAAACTAAATTTCAAGTAATAATTCTAAAAATAATCGACCAATCCCTTAAAAAAAAAGTCGTACTTTACTGCAAGCAATCTCCCTCTGAATCTTCCGAAAACCAAAGGCTCAGCAAAACTTTTAGGGCCGCGTCTCTCGACTGTTAGGTACTCGCGCGATCACTTCAACTCTTTCTCTCTGAACTATATCGCCAGCACTACTACAATATGATAGTCTCCCCGAAGCGAGCGTCGGCTCTAAGCACTGAGATCGAACTGCCGAAGATGCTGTGACTGCACCGCCACGACTCTCGGCGCGCGCTTTTCTTCCCCCCCCTCGCGCGGCACGCACGTATAGTCCGCGCTCTCGGCAAAAAAAAAATCAAACAAACCGCGCGCCGCCGCCGGCCGGGGGAAAGGGAAAGCGCGCGTCGAGAGAAGTTTTAGGGCTGCTGCTGTATTGCGTTAAGAAAGAGAGAGAGAGAGAGAGAGAGAGAGGGAGAGAGAGACGCGAAGAGACTGAGAAAGAGGAGAGATATGATGAAATCGCGAGAACCCGTGAAGTCATGAGCGCGTGCGCGGCGTCCGAAAGTCTTGGCGCGGCGCGTGTGTGAGGGAAGGTAAATGGATGAGGAAGGAGGCTGAGGTGGTCATTCATAATCGAGGGATGAGAGAATAGAGAGAGAGAAGAAAAAGTGGGGTAAATATAGACGGGGCGATAGGAATGCGTGGGTAAGTGCTGTTCTCCGAGGTTTGCCAAAGTTTACGTTTTTAAAGTGTTTTACACAGTGTTTATTGATATTTTGTCTGCAGGAATTCGGTCTTTTTAAATTTACATCTGTCCGCAGTTTGTTGATAAACAGAGATTTAAGAATACTTTTTCAAATATCTATAGGTATATACATACATTTTTTTTTGCTCAATCTTGTACAATTTTTGTTTGCTATATACAAACATAGATTGTTTTCTATTACACTACCGTTATAAGTATTTCTATTTAATAGATATATCTTAAAATTTTTCCACGGACTATCGAGATACTGTACGAGGGAAAAACTCGACGAGCAGTGAGAAAAAAAAGGGGAGAAAAGAGGCGAACCGGAGACGCGTTGGAGTGAGAAGCGTCTGGCCGCTACTGAACTATCGGCCGCCGTTGTATCATCGATCCGTGATTGCACCTATCTTCGTATAGACACCGGCTCGCAAAATATTTATATGTTGGACCGTTCATCGGTCAACTTTAGTCGGAATGATGCATCAGAAAGAAACATCTAATTGAAGATACTTGATAAATAGTGTCTGCATTTGTTTTAATTCGATCGAAAATGAGATTAATTAATTAATTTATTTATTTATTAGACGGGCTAAAATCCTTTGAACAAAATTTAAATACAGGTGGCTTGATTACAAAGTTGCAATATCATGAAATAATATTTATAAGTAAACAAACATATTTATATAGTGAAAATCGCGAATAGGTATATATCATTGTAAAGTTCAGTTCGTAACAGTGATTTATGCAAAGCACACTCGGACGTCTAACTTTGAAAACAGCATTATCCATTTCAGTATAGTTTTCACTCAGCATCCGCACCGAAAGTACTATACTCATATGCGCACACGAGCCTGCCAGTCTGCCCCCAAAGCAGGTTTCGCGAGCATTCTGATGTAACAGCCTAATGCCTTTTCGTATACTCATACATATATATACTTATACACATGTCTGGCTGAAAGAAAGTTATGCTTTTGCATCATTGGAGCTATAGGCCTAAACTTGGGGTGGGACGCAAAATGCTGATGAAAGTATAGTTGATGTGTATATGTTATCGAATGATAGTTATTTGACAACACAAGGACACAGATGGTGGTTATTTGTGTACATTAATCGTGAAAAAATTAGTTTTATCGGTGCTGACATGATCAATGGTCGATGCGCAGTTATATATTGAATTTTCGATTTGAGAATTATTATAGTACGTAGTGTTTATTTACATGGTCAGTGAAATAATTTAACACTCTTTGTGTGCTGATAAATAATAAAATTCAGACAGCGATAACCTGAGGTTGTATCTAATTATGCTGATATGTAGTGACGAGGAAATTCAGTATAAT
>JAPYZP010000949.1:0-19429 GCA_030522985.1 Torymus sinensis | reverse complement strand
TATACATGTATATATAGCTGTGTATATGGTAGCTGGTGGAGGTGAGGTGGGGATGGATGGATGAATGCCCTGTGCGTTCGTGTACATCTAATTTGAATTTTGAATGAGGATCCCCCCTCCCCCTCTCTCTCTCTCTTGCCCCCGCCGCCCTCCCGCGCGGCCGATCGATTGAGGAATGGCTTTTCGGGAGAGGGACAGGGCTGGATAGGTTACGCGCGTCGTGCTTGCTAGGCTGTGTGTGTGTGAAGTAGGTATTAATAGAACGATAGGCGAGGTATAGGAAGATTTAGTGCGTCTAAGGTGTGTTTGTGTGTGTTTTCGCTTTGGGGCCTGGGGCTAAAAATGTGTCGTGGAATTTTGAAATTGATTTGTTGCTAGCGAATATAACGAATGAGATTTGAAATTCTATATAGTTCTTTTTCGAAATTTTCTAATTCGAAATGGTCGTTGAGAATAAACGACAAAAATGAAATGAAATAATATTCGAAATATAAATAAATCATGTAGAGCTAATGAAATAGTTGTAGTGTAAATATAGGCATGTAGATGCTTTTCTATATCGACGATTAGCAATAACAGATCACTAAAACAGACGCACTAGCTCGTCGCAGATATAGAAATCTCGCCCTTCGCTGTACATATAGCCGTATAGCGCTCCGCATTCCGATTACCAACACTTATCACACGCACAATCGTATAGCTGACGAGGAAAACTTACGAAGGCCCTCGAAAACAAACTATACTTTGTATACACAGGCGCAGTGGTATTATAGTGTACCGTATATACACACACGCACGCACATAGAGAAATTCAGAGTCCGCTCGCGCAAGTTCGTTGACATATATATGTATCCTCTCTCTCTAGCGTCATTGTTCGCGCGAATCTAATCGCCCGCGTGCGTGCGAGCGCGAGTGCAAAGCGAATTCGGAATTCGAAGCCGCGCGCGCCCGCGCGTCAGCTGACACACACTCGCGCCGCGAGAGGAAAATATAAACAGACGGTTCGCTCGCTCGCTCACACGCGAAGTGTACGTACGTACGTACCCACGTACGTATATACACGAGTTGACGGTTGATTTTTTCGGTAGTGTATGTGTGTGTGTGTGGTAATGGAACGGCATCGATTCGTGAAAAAAGTTTTAGATTAGAAGTTCGACGGACTATATACGACGGTGAGAGCTGGTGTAATACAGTTCGCGTGAGCATCACAGCGCTCTGCTACTGCTGCTGTGGCTATTGTTATGATGCCTTCTGCCCTGGCTCTGCTATTTTCGCAGGTAGGCCGCCAGCGGAGATTTCACGTAACTGAATTTATATGGGCTGATAACGAACTCGGTATAGTGTTATTGTTTTTTCCCCGTTGTTGATCTATGTGTGTGTGTGCGTTCATTCAATGCTCCGATCGACGTAACGAATATATCGTTTGTTTGTGTACATTGAAAATGCAGCGCCTAAATTGAATGCGAGAGATGCTGGTGGGTATTGAAATGTTTTGATCCGCGCAGCCCGTCGTGTTTTAGCGTCATGATAAATTAATATATACGCGTGCATACTTTCGAGCGTGCGATATGTTAAACCGATATATATTAGACCTAATTAAACTCATATAGGCGGTTGGAAAATTTCCCAATTAAAAGGTATATATACACACTCGCAGGGCGCTTAAATTTACTCCAAGCGCTAGAATTTTCATAATTAACGCGTTACACCGCTGCTGCATTCCATCTGGCCCGTAAACCGCCCTGCGAATGGCAAACTAATTATCGCATACCACATACACACGTCTCAAAATATATAGTACCAATATAGTGCAACGGTTTACTACACTTATTTTCTTTTTTAATTTCCGCGAAATTTATTTAGGCGTATACGCACGTACACGCGAGGATGCATCGCTTGCAGAGCGATTAATTTTTGCCCGCGCAGTTTATCCGTCGCGTTTGACGGCCCCTCGCGCGTGAGCGATATTTCGTGCGGAGAGGGAGAGAGGAAGAGTTAGGGAGAGGAAATTCGCGGTGATGCATGGGGAATGGAATGCGGACGCGTGTGCGTGTGTGTAGTGTCACGCGGAGAGGCGGTGGTAGTTTAGGACGAAGCTCGTTTTGTAGGTTAATGCGCGGGCGACTGTCGGCGCCGGAGGATTGGAGTTTATTTTATCCTGGTTTTGTTTATATGATTTTTCAAAATGAATGGTTATTAAAGAACGATGAATATACGTGCTAGATTCTCTGTAAATTATTATTATACGCGTGAACAACTGCTCCGCAAATATAATATTCCTCTGTGAAAGGGCTTTTAATAAAAATATAAATAAAACTATGTAGATCGCTTTGACTCTTAGATTAACACCATTACTCTGGAGTGAAAAAAAAATATCTTTTAAAAGTTCAAGGAAAAATCTCTCTCTCTCTCTCCAGCAAAAGGTGGTTTTTGTCCCGTTATATTTTTGCAGCGCGCGCCGTTATCGTTGTTTATCCACCTTGTATGTCATCCCGATGGCATCGTTATATTGACACTGTTGTAAAAATTGCACGGAAACTTCTGATAATTATTTTTTTTCATATATATACCCCTTATTAATAGCGTATTAAAACAGCCTTGACATTGTAGAGTTTTACACATGGCAATCGTGTGAAATCAATAAATACTACTTTTAATACGGTATTTTTAAGCTCCGAGTGTTATTTATTTTTATTATATACTGTACTAGGCGAATAAAAAGCACCTGAACTCTTTGACAATTCCATTATTCTCAGTCACCAAAGCACCATTAAAACATTACCAAAGTTCCTGCGAAATTTTCTCGCCGAAACTGTGTCACTATAAAAAAGAGCCCGCGCGAATTTATTTATACTTCCCTTTTCCTTCGGCTATTTATAACGTCGGTCAGATGCTCAGTGAATCTGATAAGCAATTTCTCAGACACGTGCGAACTTGTCTCCCAGCACACGTCGAATTTCTCCATTCTTTCGTAAATTCTCTCCCAACTACACACAAGCAGCTCACGAGAGCCAAGTCGTCCGCAGGAGCAACTCTCACAGGAGGGAGGGAGGAAGGGAGAGAGATGCTCTCGGTGGCCAGTAATTTTTAATGCCGCACTTCCTCCGCTCGCCACGCTCTCGCCCACTGATTTCTCTCCTCTCTCGTTCTCCTTCCACACATACACACGTACACAGACTTGCCCCTCGTCTCCTCTAAAAAAGAAACGTCGCACACGCTCACCCTCGCGCCGATCAATCAATGAATCGATCGCCGCTCGCTTTACGAATTTAAGGACAGCTCTCTCTCTCTCTCTCTTTCCCTCCTAACCTAATTACCGTCGCGCGATCGCGTCGCCGTCGACGACGACTTACGTGTGTATCGCGTATAAGAGGGAGAGAGAGGGCGAGCGCGCGTCGTAAATCAATTCGGATCGCCGTTATGGCTCTGCTCTCTCTCCTCCCTCTCTCTGAGTCATCATCGTTTTCCGCGCATCGCCGGAGAGTCGACGGGCCGCGGAAAACGAAGCGTTCGTGTCCTCTCTCTCCCTTCGCTCCTCCGCTCCCCTCCTCTCACTCCCCAGCGGAAAGATGGATATCCGGCGGACACGTGAGATTGGCCCGCGGGCCAATTATACGCTGGACGGTGCGCGGTGCGCGCGTATATGTGTGTGGCTCGATTTATTTACGATCGGAGAGGCTAGCTCTCGATTTTCGCGCCGGGGTAATTATTGGCAGTCGAGTGTGAAACGGGTGGCGCGCGGTTTGGGTTATGCAGAGGTGGCTGGTTCAGGTCTGTGATGTGGTGGTTGTAGAAGTTCGTCTTGGCCGATGATAACGTATAATATATTATGTGATTCGCAGTTTCGTTTGAAATTAATGCTGTGGTTCTGGTGTCATGAAGGTTTTTCAAGTTTTTTAATTGAGGTTCCGATTGCGTCATTACTTACGTTATTCTGTTAAAATATTAGGATCTAAAAAGGTTTGTGTATACACGATTACATATAACGTTCTAATATAAACTGTAAAATGAATTATAAAGACTTTTCGGTTCTGTTCTGGTATTCGAAAGCCACTAGACTTTCGAATGTACCTATACGAAAATTGCAGCATGTTCCGTAACTTTCGTCAAAATTTGGTTAAGGCACACATTTAAGAAAAACATTTCAAAAAGGACTTTGCGAATCAACATTATTTATAATTTGGAAAAAAAACGTGAACGAAAGCCTGGTTTTTTTTTTATATAGAAAAAACTTGTTAAATTATATTTTTTTCTTTTTCGCAAGTTTTGGTACAACTCTTTGTGACTAAATAATTTACGTTTGAACTAGAAGTGTGCTGATAATTTTTTTTATCTTATTATTTATATAAAAAAGACTGACCCAAAGTCTCTCTTGATGATAACATATTTTTCTTATACATTGCATTATATATATAGGAGTAGGAAAATCCCAAACGCGTTCCTCGAAAAACATCTTATGTTTTTTACCCGCGGCGAACCTTTGCGGAATTCCCCTCGTATGCATATTATAACAAGCAAACAATTTTTTCTTCCCCCTAAATTCATTGTGCCAACGTCGGATATAGAATACTTTAACCTCCCGCTAATCTCCATAAAAGCATTATACCAGCGTTTTCCAGAAATTTAAACGTCACCTACTTGTCAGTTCGGAGAAATCTCCCTTAACCTGTCGCCCACGCGTTGTTTACGCGGCCGGATACAAGATTGCATTATATATACGTAACATATACCCAGAACGGAAATAGTTCGCTGACGCATCGGTAATCCCCGAACCCAGTCATCCCTCTCTTTACTCCGAAACAGACTCACCCCTATTTTTTTGGCGCACACCAGAATCGACCTCCTTCAAAATTTCATTAACCGCGTCTTCGCCACCCCCCTTATATCGTTAAAAAAAAAAAACTTTACCAATTCATCAAACTTCAGGGGCCGGGCTTACCTTTTGCCGAACAGCCGCTCTTATATAGCACACACAGCTTCACAGCGGCGACACACTGCATTATAAACGCCCGAGGAACTTTGAATGCTCTAGAGGGGAGTGGGGGTGGAGGCGCGCTATTGTGCCCCTCTCCGGTCGTATACACGAAATGTCTATTAACCGTAATGTTATTAATAATGGAACCGAATTTCCCGGCGCGCACGCGCAAGATTCCCGGCTAGGATTAAAAGTTTCATAGTTCAAAATTCCGCGTGTATATGTATATATATATATAAACTATACATAACGCGAGCGAACGCGCGCGCAGAACGTATGACGCAGAATGGACGTAGTCGTGCGTGAGTGGCTCTCACGGTCAGCCGCTCGCACAATGGATACCTAGACGCTGATGCAAGTGTGTGTGTGTGTGTGAGAGAGAGTCGTTGAATTAGGAAATGAAAGGCGATCGGGTGGTTTGGTAGTCGGGGAGTTTTCGAACGCTTGTGGCTGTTTGTAGCAGGATTTGTTTTGTGCTAGGAGTATAATAATGGGGGGGAGGGGGGAGAATTGAGGTGTCATGTTCGACGTTGTCGACAGTGTTGTTGTTGTTGTGTAGCCTTGAAACAAATGAGCGAGCATTGTGTTTTATTCTAATGTATAAATAAAGCGTACGTATGTACATACATATCGCGTTGATCGATGCTCATATGAGAAGGTTGCATTTCAATCTAATGAGAAAAGTAAACAGGCTTTATTTTAATCGTTAGAATTTTATTTACGTGGTACGAGAGTAATATTTTATAACAAGAACAGTGTGAATTGAAAATTCTGATAAATAAATTTTAAAATAATAATACTATTTTTTATACAAAAACAATAAGATCTCCTTTCCTTCTGAGATTTTCGAATTCAAATAGAACGTTGTCAACTAATAAATAGTCGTATACTATTCGTTTTTTAATATTTCATATAAGCTATTTTCAGTGTAAAAATGTTCAGTTATTAGCTCAAATAGTGTATGATCAATTATCGAAAGTTCATAAGATATTTATTAATAATAACATCACAGATCACATAGTCAATCCTATAACTAACATATTTAAAATCATTTTTGTTCTTTCATAAAAGTCCCCTACAAACAGACCACCATTCACTAATCCTCGTCAAATGACCAAAACCAATCTGAAAAGATTAAAAACCACCTAACACCCCATACCCCAAATGCATTCTTCAACGTATTCCTTCAAACTCTCACCCATAAACAAAGCCCACAGCCCATGCGCACTCGCCACCTCGGTTCCCCTCTGCAGCCAGTCAAAATCCTGGCCTACTCTCGGCGTCCCTTCGCGCTCTACTCTGCTCGGCACAAAAACCTCCATCTCTACCCACGTTGGCACCCATGCGCCACGTGTGCCTATACCCCTCCCGCCTTCGGTTGGCAGGCCTGCGGCTGGCTGTCTTTCCACTTCTAGGTTAGAACCACTGCCGCCGCCGACGCCGGCGGTGCTCAGCCGAGGGCGTGCGGCCGCTAAGGGAGGGGTACACGTTCGTTCGTTCGCAGGGGCGCGCGCGCGCGCGCGCTCGGCTCTGGAAGGGCGGCATGAATGAACGATCAATAGATATATAGCGTGCGGAGCTGCCGCGGCGGCGGCGGTTCCCCTTCTGTTAGGCGCTGCCCATCTCTCGTTCTCTGTTTCGTTTCTTCGTCTATATGTGGGTGAATTGGGTCTAAGGAAGATGCGCGTGGGATGTGTCTGTATGAAGATCTCGTTAACTCGTTATTCAGACGCGTAGGATAATATAATGGGCGCCGTTGCGAGGAGGAATTCGAGGCGACGGCGCCGGTGGGCGAGCAGGAAAAATGTACGCCGTGGTGGTGGTGGTGAATTTTTAGGTCAAGTTTGCGGAGTTATATATATATATATACGTAGGAGGGGAGGGAAGGAAAGCGGGAGATTGGAGAAATTTTGGGCGGGTGCGTAGACGAAGTTAATGCGATTTATGATAAGTCGCGTGGTGTGTGTTTGAAGAGTAGAGACGGTTGCTGGTGCAAGTGGGAGTGGAGGTTGATTAAGGGGATGGGGGCAATGTAAAGTTGTTATAAACGGGAAGAATGTTGTATTAAAAAATTGCAAATTTTTATTGTAACTCCGGAGCCCCATAGGAGTTTTAGCAGGAATTTTTACAATTGTCCAGGGAATGTTCAATATGAAACGTTTCAACCTTTATACGAGGAAATTTTACTTTTGTGTTGATTTTCACGTACCTTAGTGGCTATAAATAGCGTTGATATTCAATTGAATGTCGGTATTGTAGCATTTATCCGCAATTTGCTAAATATATATACTTCATCTATATCGTAGAAATATAAATTACTTGTGATCTTGTTATTGAAAGAAAAGAGAGGAATTCTAATTGGTTGTACGTAGAAAAGTATTATTTTCTTTCCCTTCGTTTGGAAATGATTAATATTTGAACTAAATAAAGTTAAACCCAATGTTAATATAATTCAGCAAAATCTTATCGACAAGCCTAAATTTCCTTCGTACGAAAATTCTTCGATTATTTCTTCTGCAACCGCTTTTAAACTTGCCAAAACTCAACTCTCCATTACTTCCAAAACATCTTCTACCCACCCTATCTATCGTTAAACCAACGCATCCACGCATAAATTAAACAACTTTCCTCCTCCGCCACTAATAACACCATTCAAATACCCATATCACGTGTGCGTGTGTCACAAAAAATTTCTGGGTCGCGCTCTCTTCTCCGTCTCTCCTCCCTCTAATAAAATAAACGCGGCGTTGTCTGCGAGACTCTCGAGACTAGCAGCAGCAGCAGCGGGGGCGAAAAATCCGGAGCTGCTGCCTTCACTGCCGTCGCGACGTCCAGTCGCCAAGGGTTAATCTCGGTATTGACAAGGGCGCGCTGTCGTTCTCTGTCTTCTTCTCCCTCTTCTTTTTCTTTTTCCTTCTCTCTCTCTCTCTCACCCCCGAGTTTTATTACATGGGAAACGAGCATGCGTCTCGTGTCTCCTCTCCTCGCCCCTCGCGTTATTAGAAAATTCAGGAGCGGCGACGTCGCCGGCAGCCAGCCCATAATTTCCGAGGACGCGCGCGCCTGGAGGTTTAGGCAAATTGTGTACATGTATGTTAGTGTGTGAGTGAGGCTCGTGTGTTATTAATTTCGTGAGAGGATGCGAGAGGAGGAGGGCGTATATACGTCGATGCATGACGCTGGAGATTTCGGGAGTCGAGGATGCCGGAGGTGCGGGCGCCCGATGATGTCATTTTCGACGATTGTGTCGATGGGATTAGGGGAGAGGGAGAGAGAGAGAGAGAGAGAGAGAGAGAGAGAGAGAGAGAGAGAGAACGGTTGGAGAAGAGTAGCTTACTTTTGGAATTGCCGTTGGCTGGAAATTTTGGGATGAAAGTGGTCGCTAGTCAGCTGGAGGGAAAGTAATTGCCGGGAAAAAAAGAATTACTTAGGGAAGGGAGAGATGGAGAGAAAGGCGGAGGATTTATGATTACTTTTTTTTTGTTCTTGTTTCGTATATACTTTGCGTAACAGTCAGATAAGGTCATTTTGCGATAGATTTGTCGGATCGAATCTCCTACATTTGATAGGAGATATTTAGGGAATACAAAATTCTAATGTACATGACCTAATAGCTCGAACAATTTTTATTTCTTCTTTTTTGCATTACAAAATGCACATAGCTCAGAATAAATTTTTGAAGCATATGAAATTGCAATCTAGGGACATATATGAAGCTAATATATTGTAACTTTTTACTTCATTTTGAAGTTGTGAACAGTAACTTTTGACTCGTTTATTTTTTGAATTTTTGTTTGGATTAAAAATTCGAAAACAGTTAGATTTTTATTGCATTAACCTCGTCAGTTCATTAATGTTTTCTGAAGCTTTTTAGTTTACCAAATTAATGTACTGGCTAGAAAATGTGGGTGATTCCAATACACAATTTTATCCTTTACAATATTATATTCGAGCTTATCTAAAAAATATGGAAGAAATTGTCGAACTATGCGATCCACCCCTATATGTACCTACATAACAAAGTATAAAGATACGAATATGTTGTAAAATCCATTATTGGTTCCTAACAATTATTTAAGATTGGAACAATGAAAAATACCATACATTCAACACGAACCACCAACAAATAATGAAATTCAAAGACCTGTAAGATGACTCGCCCACTAGACGATGTGTTTCGTCACGTAATATACGAAAAAGTCCGAAAATAGGCTAAATTAATTGATAGTAATAATAAAATACCTCAACTACCTTCTTTTAGAAGATGATCGTCCTCTTTCTAGTACATGAAAGACTAAATTGTTATAGGTTAAATTATATTAGATATATTATGGATTACATTCCTGTAAAAATGTGCTAAGTACTCTTTCTTGCTGTATCTTTGAAACCCATACCAGATCGCACCTATCGCTCAAGCAACACTCAACAACTATTTTTTTTTTAGACGAAAAATCTTTTCTCAAAAGTTGCTTTGCGTGTAATATTTCTATGAAAAATCGTTTTTACCAGTACGAAAATTAATATCGTTTTTTAATTCTATTATAATTGATAAAAAGGGATTTTATTTAACATCGTTCATCTACTGGTTCGGCCACTGGACGATTCCCCCCAACAATACAAAAGTTACCGACCGAAAATGTCACGAAAACAAATTCCCAACTCCGAGATTGCCTTTTTAAATCCACCTTTTTCACCGGCATTTCTCTGCCGAATTACAAAACCGTCCCTTCAAAAAATGTTTTTTTCTTTTTTTTTCCGACTCGCGAACATTTTTCGCCGCGCGCGATATCGCGCATTTTTATTCCGGCTCGTTTCCGCGCCGCCCGCGTCGCCCGGAAACTTTTCGCCCGCAGTCCATTGTAACGGGGATGTAAAAGTTTTTCGCGCGAAGCGACGCGCCGCCCTTTCATTATACATGCGGACTTTTATTCTAGTCGGGAAACAATGTCCAAGATTTAATTTTAAAATATTTACATTCGTAAAATCGCTGCGCTCGCGCGCGGGAGCGTGAAGTATTTTTGTGGGTTTGCTTGATGAAGTCGGATTTAGTTTTTGAATGTGGATTATGCTTTTTTCTCTGGCAATTTCGAGAATTTTTATTGCATGCAAGTGGTTATAATTGAAATGAGTAGAATTTTCTATAGCAATGGTAATGGTTGGATTCGTGCAGCAAATGACTTTTTAATTGGTTAATTATTTAACTCTTTGAAGAGTCACGGGACTTTGGAGGTCTAACGTTTTGATTTCGATTGATTACGTTGTGAGGCATAAAATACTCTATTTTCATTCCAATATTATGTTACTAAGTATTGTACAATGTATGTATGTATTTATTGGGTTTATCCACCTGCAGCCTATTTGGTCCAGCCAGTGACCTATACCTTTTTTCATACTGGCATTAGAAATCAATACCTTTATTTTGATAATGTGAAACTTCAGAGCGGACCCATTAGCCGGATCTCTATTATACCCGATTCATCATTACCCTGTGTCCGAATATGCTTCTGATGTTCATGGCACATTTCGTAGGCTTAGGGGAATGCCGAAACCATTATGCTGATTCGTAGTTAACGACAATTTCCTAGTCTCTCGTTATTCTCAATCATTTTTAATTATCTCATGTCAGTTGCTAGGTATTCCTTGATAAATTCTGAACACCGGAAGACAAACACAAAATAAATGGGAATAACTTAAAAATCTGTATTGAATCCGATATTCGCTTAAATACCGAAAGCATACTCAAGTCACCTATAAACTTTATTAAGAGCAAACAAATCACCTAAACGATCGTAAAAGTTGTATAGCATTCCCGGAGTCACCCATCCAGCTACTTTAACCGCGGCCAGCGTTGCTTAACTTCGCTGATCTATCTACGTACAGTTCCAATACCTTACCAAAGTACTGGTCAAATATTATATAATGTGTGATTTCCATAAATCGTTTATGAAATTGTTCGTCATAACAAAGAGGAAAATTATAGCTATATATAGGTGAAAATAGGTACTCTGATATTTTCGGAGTCGGTGTCAATATTGCGACCCTGAAATCCCCTACGTACTAATGTTCCTTAGTATTATCGTTGATTTGTTAAAACAGATTTTTTAACAACGACTGCACCAGGCCGAAGAAACTCTTATTCACCGAAATTCATAAAACACTGATAATCCCAAAAATATATGCTCCAAAGCGTCAACTTATAATTTATTAAAAATCTTTTTTCCTATACAGAGCATATTGCTCGGCTAATAATATTTTTCGAGCCTAACGTACACTACTTTACATAAAAATAGAATCTAGGTTGACTATTATCAGAATAAACAATAATAAACCCTCATATAAATCGAATTGAAAACCACTGACCGATTTACTTTATTTTACATTAAGATTTAACTCTGCATCCGCATCCTCCAAAGGAATTAATTACACTCAGCCTTCTCCGAGAAAAGTGTCACATTTATATTTATAGATCCGATTTACAAAAGAAAAAAGCGAATAAAACTGCGTCTTCCTATAAATCCTAAAACTCCAATCCCTCGTTCACAGCTCTATCCCACCTGGCTCTCAGCAAAACAACTCTCTCTTCTCTCGCTCAACTTGACACGCTTGCCACGAAACCTTTTCTCCTCCCTCCTCTCTCTCTCTCTCTCCACTCATAAACATCCGTATAAAAATTCACCGGCACATAATCGGCCCAAATCGCTCGCTGCTACAGCCGCCGTCGCCGCTGGGATCCGCCGAAGCCGCGAAAATCTCGAGTGCACTCGCTCTGGCACACTGGCCGCGTGCCAGTCCGTCTGTGTCTCTGTCTATCTCTGTCTCTCTCTCTCTCTCTCGCTCTCGCTCGATATCCCCCGTATACACTCGGGCGGCGCGGTAGCGGCCGACTCGACGCGGGGCCGAACTACTCGAGAATCGCTGCCGCCGGACGATAATGTAGCGCGAAAAATAGCCAATTATCCCGAGCCCCGTTAAGAGGATTAGGCGCGCGGGGGTTGAGAAGAAAGGGAGGTTTGGAGGTACCAGGTGTGTCTGTATATATATAGGATGGATTCTTCTTCTTCTTCTTTCTTCGTCTTGTTGGGAGGCGCGATTGTCGTCGCGCAGCCGAGCGAAATGATCAGATCTGTTGCATTGTTCCGGGGGGAGGAGCAGAAGGGTAGAGCGAAGGTATAGATATCCGCGAATCGGTAATTGGAGTGACTTAAGTCGCTTTAAAGGTATCAATTAACCGGGGGTCGCCGGCGAAAAGTGGGTCACAGCGCTTTACCCTGCAGCAGCGCAAGAACTGCCTGTGCATGTATCTGTGTGTGTGTGTGTCTGTCCCCCTCTCGAGAACCGAAGCGACGCGAAATCAGCCTGTGCAGTCCGGTTCTCTCTTCTCCTTTTTTAGAGAGATGGGTGTTTTTTTCGATGATCGTTAGAACGAAAATTAATTGGTAATCCGGTCGACGAGGTATGTATATATACATGCCAGGCGGCGCATGAAGGTTTATTAAATTTATCGAATAATTGTTCTATAATTAAAGCTGCGAGCGTGACGTCAGGTCTCTCGATATTCGCGCGCGCGCATAACAATAACAGCGCTCGCCTCTCTGTGTGTGTCTGTGTGTATTTAATAAATGTGGGAAGAAGCATCGAGGATTAAAAATTGCGCTGAAAGCTTATATTTTTAATAAGACCGACGACGACGACGACGAGCGGGTAAACAAACTCGCCTCTGCCCCACCAAGTTGTTGATTCTGACGTGTGCGACGCGCACCTGCGCGCGTGGAAGGGACCGATAAATCATGAGTATCCTCGCGCTCTGTATGAGAATTCTATTTCGAAAAAGATCAATATACACCGCCCGGCGACAAAAGTAATTGCCGTAATTAGCGGCCGTGTATAATACGGTGCAGCACGTGCAGGCGTATATAGGAAATAAATTTTGGCTTTGGAAGTATACTTTTGAATGGTGTGGGAGTGCGCGTAATTGTCTCGTTTAATTCGTTTCTGATTAGCGGAGCACGTTTAATACGCGGCAGGGGGATAGTATAGGTATTATTAACGGATGTTGTATATATTTACGTCACCCGGCTATTAATAGAGAAACTATAATGTTTGTCGGGCGGAAAATTGATTTTAATCTGCTTCCATTCCAATTCGCTTAAAGGGAAAGCGCATTAGTTACTTCCATCTACATTGGCATCGTTGAAAAACTGTAATGTTGCGGGCAAGATTGAAAGGCTACTTTGGAAAAATGCGTAAATATTAACTTGATAATCAAGTCTTTAAATAGAAAGCATCGAACGTTGGACACATATTGATTCGAATTTCGGTTTCGTTTTCTGTTAACTCATCGAAAACTATACAGTGACGGAGGTATAGGGGCTGGCTGGATTAAATGCGACTAAAACACGCGTTTTTATTTCTAAAAAGTCATAATAGTCGATATATCTAGTCGAAGAAAAGTTCGATTGTATACAGTCAACACGACGTATCTATGATTACAGTCTTTGTATCATGTACACAACTAACATCAATATTTAGAGTAGCACGAAAAGTGAATTTGAAGAAATTGACCTCATTCGGTACAGGCCTAGAGGAGTAAATTAGTGTAACTCCCCATTTGATGCAATATATAAAGTCTGACCGCAATTGGCTATTTCTACTTATTTCTTCCATTCGAAAACTTTATAAACGTCGTTACGAGAATCATACGATAACGGTGCTCCTAAACTTTTAATTTTAGTACAGTTCAAATTGACACAGGCGGAGAAAATTTTAGCGGAAAATTTGGAAAATTTTAGCGGAAAATTTGGAAAATTTTAGGAAAGATTAGTGCGACAGTCCCGGTAATTGTTACCGGACTGTCACGATAATTTTCTCCATTCGCTCCATGTTTCACGGTTACCAAATTGTCACGGCCATTTTTAACGTAAAGTTCTCTCCCTCTATATACCCCTATCTATTCCATCTGCTGTATCAACAACTAAAAATCTTCATGAAAACCCTCAAAAACCATCCCACCAACGCATCACTCGCTCTCTCAAAACTTCCTCTCGCGACACAAATCGTCGTGGCAGGCCTATACCTCGCCCCCACCCATCCCCCGCATAAATCATCCGAATTAGCGACTACTTCCTCTCTCTCTCTCTCTTTCCACTCTGCACGCGACTACCGCTTTAAAAAAGCCCTCGGCTCGCTCGCTCCCACGCGCGCGGCGACAACTGCTTACGAAGAAGCAAAAAGGAGAGAGAGAGAGAAAGGAAAAAGTCAACCAGCCAGAGAGCACGCCGCTGCGTGCAATGCGGGCGAAACAATAGTCGAGAGAGAGAGAGAGGGAGAGAAAGAAAAAGCGTCAATGTCGCGCGTTCGCAGGCCGCGCAGCCGCGTTGTTACCCCCTCCGCCTGCCTATATATCGACTCCCTCACTGGTATACGCAGCGAGTCTCTCTCTCTCTCTCGTCGACGACGACGACGACGACGACGCGGACACGACGGAGCTACTGACGTCACGGGGCCAAGATGGCGGCCGCGAGCTGACGTCACTTGCGCGCAGCGGCAGGGTTGGCCGCGCCGCGCTGCGAGCCGTGAGCGTTCGCTCGCGTGAGACGCGAGAATAGATGGGGAGGGAGGAGGTGGAGAGGGAGAGAGAACCGTGTCGGAAACCCCACTTGTGCGTCTTCGGGGGGTTAGAGAGGGAGAGAGAGAGAGTGCTGAGGTAGCGCCGGCGACGAGGGTGGTTGAGGCGAGCGAGCTGGCCGTGGCGCTGCTGCTGTTGGCTTTATGGAAGTAGCGGAATTTTCGGGGGAGAAAGTTAATGAGATTGGCCTGATTTTTGAAATTTGAATTGTGCTCGATGGGAATGGATTCGAATGTATTTTTAGCTTTGTTTTTTTTTTTCATTTAAGGGGGTTATCGTGACATTCGAATGGTATTGTTAACTTCAAGTTTATTGTGATTAAACTGTTAACAATTACACGTTGTTTAGTATGTATTAGTTGTTCCATAATATAAGCATAGATGGGTGGTAGAGAAATGTTGAAAGTGTAATATGAGACGTTAAACATTAAAATCGAATAAATAATAAGAAGTAACTTTTTACCTATTTGAACAATATATGCATGATCGATTAACAATTTTTTATCGCAATTGTTTCTTTCGGTAGTATTTGCCTTTCATATCCGTGTGTACTTACATTATTATATTTTAATAATTTATGACATTAAAATTAAATAGTGAACCCATTTTAATATCACGATAAGCCCCTTAATAGAGAGTGATTGCGTCATCTTGAAAAAACGTTCTATAAGTTTTTTTGTTGTATTTCACTGGGTTTTAAAACTGAAGAACTAATAATTGTTGATAATATAGGGAATATTTGCTTTAGGCAATGATAATAATATTTCTTGATGAAAATGTGGTAAATGAATAGAAATTTTAGTTTAACGTTTTCTAAAGGCAGCAAACGGGGAAGACTACGGAAGCGTATTAAATTAGTAGACGTAGATAGAAGTTCAGAGTCACCGTCAATGTCAAGAACAAGAACTTATCGAAATGTTCAAATATAAAAATAATTTCTTAATAGTAACGCAGAAAAAGTTTGCAAAACTGGTGTTTAATGGAATAAGTAGAAAAATCAAGATTTCATCGGACATTTTGTAGTACACGTGGAAAATCATAAATTTTCATTTAAATAAGTGAATTTCCTATGAAAACTTGGTATTCAAATAATTTTTAAGTACTCTATTAGTACTTTTATGTGGAGCTTGTGTATCCACCTCTAACAAAACAATATAATAAAATAAAACTATAAAGAATTTAATACTGATAAATTGAGATTACCCATATTTGTTGATGCTAAATTAACTGCAATTGGATCGTACATTTATATTCAATCAATACAATAAAGTGTACGCTTTAGATAATTATTAACCGAACAGTTTTAGGAAAACTGATCATTTGAATCCCATGAAAGATTTATCGGTACACATCGATTTAGTCTCCGAATAAAAAAACGCCAGCAATTCTATCGATGCATGAATGTTGATTCAACTATACGTCCTTTATTCAAATCAACGCGATTTCGTTATTTGAAATAAATAAATATTCATGAAAATATTATATCGCGCGCACGCGCCCCGAAGAAAAGTCGCATGAATAATTTGCAATATAATTTTCTCTTTTTTTTAGTTGCATACAAACTCCACTCGATAAATCTAAACCTTGATTTATATGTTAATTCCATTAATTCACTCGTTCTGATTCACTCACTCCCAAAGATACCCCGACGTCGCTCATAAACTTCCCCGAAAACTACACCACCTCCGGCTACTTATCCATTAAAAAACGAGCGAGTTTCTTGCAAAGTGTAACGCGTACATCATAATCAAATACCTCCACGCGATCGTTCGCCCAAAAGTCTGGACTCGCCAAAAATAGCGTCCTACCTCGCGCGCACACATGTATACACACCCACACTTTAGAAAGGCAAAAAAGCCAGTCCATTAGTCACACTTTCGGACTTGCGCTCGCTCTGCGCTACATACTCGCCTACTCGTCGTCACCCACACACGCACGCACATATAGCGCGTCGCTCGCCGGGAGAATCAATATCGCTAATGTCGCTGACAAAGTGTTTCTTCGAGCACCAATTACAGCGTTTCACCGAATCGTACACGTATACGTCATAGAGCTCTCGCGTATACGCGGCCTTCCGGCGCAATTACAGCTACCGAATGGGAAATTAATAAATTCGGTCCGTTAAATTCCTCGAAAAGTTTTCTTCCTTTGCTCGGCTGCGTGTCGCGTGACATCCGGTGCTTATGTGCCGCAGCTCTCGGTGCGGCTTCTGCTGTCGTTCCACCACGGAATTCTGTCGTAATATAACGCGATTAATCAGCTTATAGCGACGTTAAAAATTTTGTTTAGCCCGGCCACGCGAGAGAGTTTGCCCGCGGCTGCTGAGCTGCTGCTTGGGTTGCGTTTATTATTTAAAAATTCGCGGTTTTCTCCGCGCGGTTGGTGTATATATGTGAGATTATTAATATTGCAATGGGTGAATTATTTACGATGTTGTCTCGGGGGAGCGCGCAGAGCAAAGTTGCGGAAGCATTAAAACTCGCGGTTTTTCGAGTGTGTATTTTTTCGTCGAGAATTGCAGATGAGCGCGGTTCTAGCTTTTTTCTTTTTTAAAGCGTTTTATGATATTTAATGAAATTATATTTATTGATGAAAGTAAATATTTAATAAACTCTATACCATAGAGGCACCAACGTTAATGTTATCAACTATGAATTGTTACATCGGGCTACGTGTACAAAGAGTTCATGATAATATTACAGGCTGAAACGTTTCTCCTCGTTGTATTGTACACCTACGACGTTTCTGCCACTCGCCGGAAATGTCCGATGTAATTGTGCTTAGAACCCGTTCAATCTATTTAATTTAAAATACAAAGTCATCCACGTCGAATCCCATCGCTATAAAGCGCAAATAATTCACAAAAAATTCTCACCGCCCGCACACATACATTTCAATACCATTAGCAGGCCAAAAATACTCACAATTAGTCCACCTTCTAATAATAGACCTGTCGCTTGAACCCCCGCACTCACTCTCACACCCCATTAATAAGAAACTCACTCCGCCGCTGCATCTCTCTTTCCCTCTAGGTCACACTCTCCTCTCACTCGCAGCCTCGCAGACACAGAACGCATACAGACGCATCGATCGAGCTATCGGTCTGCCGATTAATTAAGCAAATGCGCGGCATTTCGATACCTTCCCCAGTGGCTCGTGTTAGATATGCGCGCCAGCCGCGAGACTCACTCTCTCTCACTCTCGTGTATGCACTTTCCCCTCCGCATATCCCTCCCGCCGCTTATCGCACGCGTGACTTCCCCCGCGAGTCAGCCGTGCGTGCGCTCAGATATAAATGTAAATCATTCTCGCTCGCTGGATATATGCGTTATTTTTATTTTTCACTTTTCGGCCTGAATGCAATAAATCACTCGCGCGGCACTGTGTGTGTGAGAGAGAGAGAGGAAAAACAACGTATCGGGGGAGAGAGAGACAACGCGAGTGTATGAGAGTTTCGGGAGGATGATGTTCTTTTTTTTGTGTGCGCGCGTGTACGCGGGAGTGATTTAAAGAGGGAGGAGGGGGGATTGAAGGGTGGAAGTATTGATTCCGGGAGTGTGATAAGGGAGGTGAGATGTGTGTGTGTGTGTGCAGTCGTGACGTCGGTGCAATGTTGTTTATACCCTCTGGTGGAAATATTGCATGATACAGGGTTTTTTTTTTCCACGGATGTTTTGCTACGTCACGGTGGCGAAAGTTCAGGCAACGTCGGGTTTACGTCGAAAGTGGAATGTGAAAATGCTGTTTATTTTAATGTATCGATCATTTTGTGCTGACTTGTAGGATGCTGCATCTTATATTCTTTCAGGAGTGAAAACTTTCTAAAAGACTGTGTATTTAAACTCTAAGTATATATATATATTTCGTACCTGAATATCGTTCCATCACACTTATTCTATTTTACTTTAACGAAGTTTGCTCATTGAAAATTAACGACGATTACGATCCGGGGGAGTCATCGACCAAGCGATACTCATTACTCGTCGTAATAATTCATCGTTCTAAAAACTATCCAATTAATTTCTTCGGTAAATTCACTTTTGAAACTCGCCGGCCATTGTTTGTCACTGCGCGACGGAAGAATGAAAATTTTCCGTCGTAAAGTTCACAGTTCAAACAGTGGGAGGGAGGGACGTTTTAGCGAATGAAACTTTCCTTTCATACCTGAAAATTAATTAAAATTATAAAATGCGCACAACAATAAGTTCGGCTAACCCGGTTAAACGTAATAGTTCGAATAGCGCTGAGTATTTTTAATTCATCCTTTGTAAAACTTTGGTTAAATTAACCGATTGTTCGGTTACGACAATTACTCTGTTTTTTTCTAATTTTGTTTGTAGTTCCATAAAAGTGCAAAACATTCCTTTTGAAATCATTTATGAAATTAGCTAATATTGATTACTGAACTATACGTATACGTAAATAAAAGGATTCAAACAAAAATAGAAAAATAAAGTTTTATGTAATTAAAAAATCGGTCTTTCAAAACCTTTTTAAAAATAACCAAAAAAACTTTATAACGTAAATAGAATTAATTGATAAATAATTTCATTGGCTTTCATCTCGGTAAAATAAAAATTTAGGTCATCTAATAAAATAAAATCTGTTAATTTTACAGCGTTCAATTTTCACTTCACATATTATGAAGGAATGAGCTACGCAAAGTCTTCCCAGTACTGGATAAATTTTAATTAAAACTTTAATAAGATATCGGTAAAGCTATAATACTATATCTTATTAAAATAACCACATCCCTCGTAGAAAATTAACGATATTTTATAGTTAATATGGTAATCAAATGGAAGCATTTCTAACAAAAATCAATATGTA